>JAVSBS010018454.1:14263-44438 GCA_033124195.1 Coracias cyanogaster | reverse complement strand
CCACACCACACCAGGTTGACTAAGGGGGAGTGAGTGGGTGGGCGTGGCGTCCTTTGATATCATAATATCTCCATAGAATAGATATGGTTTATGTGAATATATCTTGTAATAAACTTGTTAAATACTTATCGATCTCCGTGGTTGCCTATGAGCTTGCTGGGGTAGTGTCTCGTTTTGCCCTTGATACTCTTCCCTTTTGGGAGGCGGCACGGACGCTTGCGCCTAGATGGCAACACTTCAACCAGCTCCACTTTTCCCAGAAGCTACATATGCCTACTTAGCTTGAAGGTGGCTCCTCATCCTGCTTCTGGACCCACTGCTGTACTACTGCATCCTGCTTTTTATACAGGTCATTGCTGGTCTAGTAAAACAATCTTCACCACAACTTTTCCAGGCAGAATAATCTAAGGAAACCTCTTGATGATGAAAGTGTCATCTTCTTTTTCTTTTTCTTCTTTCCTTTTCTCTTTTCTTTTGTTTTCTTTTTTATTTTCTTTCTCTTCTCTTTTTCATAAAAAGCAACATAAATCTCTTGTAAATCTTCAAAGGTCCTTCTAAAAAAAAAAGAATTTGGAAGATCCCAGAAATTATAGGAGTTGAGAAGTGAAATATATACCTACAGAGTTCAGATTAATAATATTAAGGACTCTTTGCATGCAGAATTTTATTTCAAATATATCTAAAAAAAAGTGTGTTCATGTGTATATGTTTGCAGGGAAAATACCCCTCAAAGTAAGTTGCTGAAGAGTAAATATCTATCTAGTATTTAATGCCATTCAGAGACTTTTTTTTTATTGATGACCTTTCACAGCAACAAAGCTTTATGGTTAAATAAGAAGAGCAATATAAATTATTATAAGATTACACAAGAAAAGTTTGTATGGTGTCCTCTGAATTTATCTAATATTGTCAATCCCTCAGGCGAAATACCTGTTTGGCAGGCTATCTATCAAATTATATTATATATGGAGGAGGATTGAATGGAGGCTTTTCATGATACTACAACAGATTTTTTCTCTGTTCATAAAATGATGCAAATAAAAGAGAAATTCCAGATATACTTTTTAATGATGAGTAGTTTTTTTTATTTTCAGTAGGGTTTTATCAAGTGACTCAAAATAGTATGTATATTAAAATTATCTTTCTTTGGAATTTTTTAATACGGTGAGACTGCATGGGAAAATGCATTAGACATTAGAGGCAACAAAGACTGGATAACTGAACTTGAAAATTTCTGAAGAAAACTGAAACAGAGAACTCCAAATGAAAGAGAATGCATTAATCAGTATGTAAAAGTCACACAACATTTTTCCCTGAGGACACTCATCAAAATTTAAAGTCATATATTCATACAAAAAGAGAACCATTAAAAATTTTTTTTTTTCTTGTTTTTTCTGACTTTGCTGAGAGAATTGCAGTGACAGTTGAGAAGGACTCAGTAAGTATAGATCTGTTATTAGGTTAGTCAATGGCAAAAATAGATTTATGAAAATATATGTCAGGGCATTAGATAACATCCACCTCACTTTGGTTAATTCCACCTGTAATGATCCATGCTGGGGATTTTTGTACCTTGCTCTGGGGACCAGTCACTGACTAGGGTCAAAGGCAAGAGTCTGGATGTCCTAGGATCTATCTGACTGGCATGCACCAAAATTACAATTTATTTTCTCTGAACAGCATGGAGTGGGGAAGACCGTGACTGTGATGTGTAGAAAAAAGAGCATGACTAGAATATGGGTACTTAAAGTAGAATTCAGTGTGCAGAACTGATATGCACAGCAGCTAGAGAGAGTATTCACATTTGATCCTTCTACCAGCTAAAAGCAGCAGCTCATTCAAGTGTACTTGACAAATGCATTTAGAAAAACTTGAGAGCAGAGGAATACATGAAGTCCAGCTATATACTGAACAGGTTTAGAAGTCTCCCATAAAATATGAACTCTTGCATCTAACAGTTCCGCTTCACATGACATGTAATCAGCGCACTGTTCTCTCTTGCAGAAGCTGATCTCCTCACTTTTCCAGACCTTGCTTAACAACACACTCTCTTCAGTAGCCTGCTCTTGGGTCTGTTCTTCTCTCACTGCAGCTTTTCACACTCTTGCAAAACTGACCTGCTAAAATAGGTTCTTCCAGCAAGAAAAGTCTTTTTGGGTCTCACTATAATAAATTCAATGTAGTTACATTTTACAAAGATCTGTCTCTTGGCCAAATACATTTCCGACCTAGCTAACTTTCACCTTCTGGGTCACCCTTGAAAAAATATTTCACATATACTTAAGTGTTAAAATGAGTAAACCATTTTGCATAAAGGGAATGACCATATTGACAAGGGTGAAGAGATTGAAGTAGGTTAGTAACTTTTGAGTGCTGTTAATGTAAAAGTCTCTTTGAATTTACATTAGTCAGTTTACAAAGTTTAGTTAAAGGCTTGTGAACCAAATTAAAAATAGATAAATAAAACCTCCTGGCCAGATTTTTCAACCACAGCTTTTACTCAGAGGCTGGCAATTCCCAAGGGGTGACCTTAATCACCTGACAGTGATGTACTGTATCATGTTTGGTTGTTTACTTATCTGTTTTTGAAACTGATGGATCAGATACAGGAGCTTGTTTATCATGTTCAACTCCTTGTCTGTTTGATTCAGTAAGAGTTTTATCAGATTTAACATGCTATGTATTTATCAGGTGATATGTGTGTTTAATGTGCAATGCAATAGATAACGATAGTGCTGTGAGGGCAGGGAATCTGTCAGTGTTTCCATTACAAACCCCATTTTCCAGGGTTTATCACTGAGCCACAGCTCACTGGTTGTCAGCTCAAATGCACTTTTTAAAAATAAAATCATATTTATATTGATTTGACTATTTTGTATTGAGAGAGCTGGTCTTAGGCATGCTTATTGTTTTAGAGTTTTTGCACTGAATACCATAAAAATGACTTCCAAAAGCAAGCAGAAGTGGTTTGTTCCACACTTTTGTGCAGAGAACTCACATTATCTTTAATGGGTGTTATGTCTATTTCTCATTTGATACATCTACATCTCTATATATTCACTAATGGGCAACACAACCCTTCTAGCTTAAAAGTAAATAAACAAAATACTTTTGAGATATTTCATCCTTCTAGAGTAAGCTGAGGTTTGAATAGAAAAAAAAAAAGTAAATTGTACTGTATTTAAGTTAGTTTAACAGATTCGTTCTACCAGGATTTCTGCGAATGTAATGATAATATCTTTCTACTGGGGAGAAGGCTCTCAGAAAATTCTTACTGTGAAAGAGAAGTGCTCATATCTTTTAGCCTGCATTCCTGAGTGGCATGTGGCTGCTTGTGACTGCTTTCCTCAACTTCCTCAATAAGTTAGTTTTCTCATGTTTGAACCCTGCTTTACTAGGAACACAGATTTCTGCAGCTGTTCTCTAGAGCAACCTCGGCCTAAGGTGTCAAAGGAGAGAAGAACCTGCTGTGTAAGTCCACGTGAGAATGATTAATATACTCAGGGTCATGCAGAAGCAGGTAACATCCTGGATCCACACCAGTATAGGGCTCAATAATCTGTATTGGTAAGAGCAAAATTTTACCTGTAAGTCAACTATGTCTTTTATACATATATATTTATATGTATGGGGATTCAAAGGGATATATATGCATTGAAGGGATCTAAAGAACTTATATAGATGCATGAAATGTTACCAACTATACGATGACAGTTCAGAATGTTCGTAAAAGAATATTTCGGTAAACAGTCAGAATAGCTAAAATGTAGCAGCAGCAGAATAAATTGGTTAGTTGGTGACTATTTCCATGCTTGAAGGTGCAGAGCATCATCCTCAACAGCAGAACATGAGCACTGGCAACAATAGGTGCCTTTCCTGCCCTGTGAAAAAGAGCATGGCAAGTTTAATGTGCAGTATTCCCAAACCTTAATGCATGAAATGTCAACTTAAACATAGCAATAGCATTCACAGAATGGAAGATTGGGGTTGCAACCTAACTTCAACTTCTGAACTGCAGAGTGTTTCTTAAAATAGATAAATAAATAGATAAAAACCTTAGTTCGGGGACCTGGCTTTCAGGCTTGGAAAAGAGATCTGGCATTGTAGATCAGGCCTTTCCGTAATTCGGGAGTGTTTAGAGCCTGAACTCCTTGCATCAGCCAGATCTTTTGTATTTCACTTTATCTCAATTTCCCAGATGTAAAAGTCATGTTGGCATCAATCTTCCATCTATGACAGGTTGCAATGGGGTTTTGAAGCTTGGCTAGGGTAATCCTGTAACCTTTACAGTGCAGGCTTGCATCACCATGCTCACACATCTGTGCAATTTAGTTTAGAAAGCATCAACTGATTTAGGTACAGCTGTGGTTTCTACCACCTGTGTAGTGCCTTTGTGCCACGCTAGCCTTGAATTTTGTGCTTATAAAAATATAATGAGGAAGTAATTGTCGGGGTTTTGTTTGTTTCTCCCATTGCAAAGAGGAAATCTGTAAGTTCAAACAGAAGACAACAATGCCTTCACTGAAGTGAGAATAGATCCTCACCAAACTGCCTCTTTATAGACTCAGTTAAAAAATGTGCAGCTTTCAACCTGCTTACTGAACTCTACAGTGTCTACATTTGCAAAATGACTTATGCTTTTGAAGACTCAGTTCTCTCTATGAGAAATAAAAGGATGCTTTTATTTCAACTTTGGCGACACTAGGATTTAAACCTAGCAGATTTGTCCATATTCAAGAAACAATGAAAGTGGTATCTAGTGCAAGTCTTGTTCTAACAACCTTATCACAGAACTATCCTTGCAAAATTTTGCTGTTTGGTTTTCCTTTGCCCATTATCATGTGACAATTTATGTCATTGTGAATCTTCTCATTGTAATACTGTAGCCTTACTGGCATGGTAGGAATTACTCTACAAAGTTCATAGCAGTGAAGAATCAGCCATTTAAGTTAAAACTATTGCTGCATTTTAATGGGATTTCAGTAAATTAAGGGCTTTGCCACAACTTCAATACTCAAATGAAAGTTCTTTTTTATTGTTATTGTCCATGCCATTTAGCAAAATGTTATAAATATTTATTGTGAGCAAAACATCTCTTCAGCATTCCCAACAAGTATTCACAAACAGCATCCATATGGTATTTTTAATATTTTATGTTAATATTTGAGTTAGTGCTATAATGTCAGCGGGAGCTCTGAGGCTGCTATGATGGAAATCAAAAACTGCTATCAACATTAACACTGCCTTCCTGCTGTCTCTTCAATAGCTCATGACAAATGTCAATGCTAATCTTAACCCGTTGATATGAAAAATGCCCCCAAAACAAACTGTAATACATAAGCCATACAAAACCAAAATAAAACAGTAGAAGAATTTTCCATGAAATGGAGAAATTGACATTTTAACAAAGACAGACCGTCAAGGTGAGGTGGTGGTGTTACATGAAAAAGCAAGTGGAATGTATTGAGCTCTCCCCAGGGAGGGATGAAGAATGAGTCAAGAGCTTATGGATAAGAGTTAAAGGGCAGGCTAATACATGTGACACTGTTGTGGGTGTTTACTACAGGCCACCTGATCAGGAAAAAGAAGTCAATGAGACTTTCTACAGACAGTTGAAAGTAACCTCACAATCACATGCCCTGGTGCTCATGGGGGAATTCAATCACCCTGATACTTACTGGAAAGCCTACACAGCTAAGCATACACAGTCCAGGAGGTTCCTGTAGTGCATTGATGATAACATTCTCACACAGATGATGGAGGAGACAATGAGGAAAGGTGTGCCGCTGGACCTTGTACTACCAGGCAAAGAAAGTCTGCATGGGGATGTGAAGGTTAGGGGCAGCCTTGGCTGTAGTGACTGTGAGATGGTGGAGTTTAGGATCATGCAAGGAGGAAACAGGGCAATAAGTAGGATAGCAACCCAGGACTTCAGTAGAGCTGACTTTGACCTCTTCAAAGACCTAGTTGGAGGAATCCCATGGGTTATGACTCTAGAAGGTAGAGGGGCCTAAGAAAGCTGGTTAATACTCAAGCACCACTTCCTCCAAGCTCAAGATCGGTTGTATCCCTCTTTTGCTAATTGCCAGGACCAACAGAAAGAACCCAGACAGCACCAAAAGGCTCAGGCCTATTTTTCTGTCCACTTCACGATGATACAGAAATAAAACAATCTGGTCAGTCAGAAAAGACAAACTTATTATACTTTAGCTATAAGCAGCAGCAGGAATAAGCAGGGTAATGCACTTAATCATTATTACATAGGAGTAACTGTAGTGATTAAGACAGAGACACATGACCAATTGCCCTATTAATACATTACCATCATGAAGACCTGCAGTCACTGCGGAGCCCCAGTTGCAGCAAGGGTTTGGAGAACTTTTTCCCAGCAATTGGAGAGTCCTACGCAGCGAGTCCACTTGTAGGTGAGGCTACCAAAGTTCGCTGCAAGCAGGGTCCAGCTTTTACACAACTGAATAAACAACTCTTGTCGCATAAACAACCTTAAAAATAACTTCAAAGGTGGGACATCCGGTATTATTCCTCCTTATCGGGTTCTGTCCAAGCTTGGCCAAGCCTGGGAAAGAACCAGAAAAGGGAATATCTCTATCTGTTTTGGTTTTAATCACACATTTCTCAAGATAACTGGGTGTCTGTTCTCACAGTTAAGCAGCTAGTTTCCCAGCAGAGAAAAATCCTCTGCTGGTTTATGTCACAAAAACATACTGTCTGGTTGTGAGAATCATCCATATGTCAACTTTAATTCAGGGCCCATTGCTCAGGCCCCAGCACTTCAACCCCTATGAGTAAAAAATCAGGATGAGGAGGCAGGAGACCTGCAGGGATGAGCAAGGAGCTTCTGGAAAAACTGAAATGAAAGAAGGAAGTTTACAGTATGTAGAAAAAGAGACTGACCACTTGGGAGAAATATAGGAACATTGCCAGAGTATGGAAGGATAGAAAGAGGAAAGTTAAGGCTCTCTTGGAATTAAATCTGGCAAATAATATAAAAGACAATAGGAAGCGCTTCCTCAAGTATATCAGTAGCAGACTAGAGAAAATGTGGGCCCGATTCTGAACAAGGTTGATTCCCTGGTGATGGAGGATACAGAGGAGGTGGAGTTACTGAATACCTTCTTTGCTTCAGTCCTTACTGCTAAGTCTGGCCCTCAGGAATCCTGGTCCCTGGAAGTAAGAGAAAAAATCTGGAGGGCAGAAGACTCTCCACTGGTCAATGAGGATTGGGTTAGAGATCATTTAGGCAAACTGGACACCCACAAATCCATAGGCCTAGATGGAATGCACCCATGAGTGCTGAGGGAGCTGGCTGATGTTATTGCTCATGGAATGAGCAATGAAAGCTCATGGAGAACAGGACAGATGCCTGAGGATTGGAGGAAAGCTAGTGTCACTCTAAGAATCCAAAAGGGCAAGAAGGCAGACCCAGGAAATTACAGGCCAGTCAGCCTTACCTCCATCCCTGGAAAGGTGATGGAAAAGCTCATTCTGGAGGTCATCACTAAGCACATAAAGAAAGATATTGGAAGTGGTCATCATGGATTCATCAACGTGAAATCATGCTTGACCAAGCTGATAGCCTTCTATGATGATGTGACTGGCTGGCTAGATGATGATATCCACCCACTGGCAGTGGATGATATCTACCTTGACTTCAGAAAGGATTTTGACACTGTCTTCCGTAACATACTCATAGGTAAGCTCAGGAAGTGTGGGTTAGATGTGTGGAGAGTGAGATGGTTTGAGAACTAGCTGAATGATAGAGCTCAGAGGGTTGTGATCAGTGGTGCAGTGTCTAGTGGGAGGCCTGTAGCTAGCAGTGTTTCCCGGGCAACGTATTCATCAATAACCTGGATGAAGGGACAGTGTGTACCCTCAGCAAGTTTGCTGATGATACAAAACTGGGAGGGGTGGCTGACACACCAGAAGGCTGTGCTACCATTCAGTGTGACCTGGACAGGCTGGAGAGTTGAGTGGAGGGAAGCCTCATGAAGTTCAACAAGGTTAAGTGTAGAATCCTGCATCTGGGGAGGAATAACCTCATACACCAGAACAGGTTAGGTGTTGACCTGCTGGAAGGCAGCTCCATGAAGAAGAAGCTGGGAGTCCTAGACAACAACTGTGTGCCCTTGTGGCCAAGAAGGCAAATGGTATCCTGGGGGGCATTAAGAAGTGTGTGAGCAGCAAGTCGAGGGAGGTTCTCCTCCCCATCTACTCTGCCCTAGTGAGGCCAGGGGCACAAACTAGAACACATGAAGTTCCACATAAAGTTCCACATAAAACATAAGGGAAAACTTATTTCCTTTGAGAGTGACAGAGCACCGGAACAGGCTGCCCAGAGAGGCTGTGGAGTTTCCTTCTCTGAAGACTTTCAAAGTCTGCCTGAATATGTTCCTGTGCAACCTGATCGAGGCGAACCTGCTTTAGAGTGGGTGTTGGTCTAGATGATCTCCAAAGGTCCCTTCCAACCCCTGCCATTCTGTGAGAATGTGATAGGAGTGGAAATCAAAGTCCTTGCTCTGGAAAAAAAAAAAAAAATAAATGCTTGTTGTTAAAGGTTAAGTCAGAGCAAAACTATTGCATTCTTAGTGATAGAAAATATATTCTTTCAATGAGGTATATAAGGGGGATTTTCTGGCTATCTTCACAGGAATTCAGTTACCATATGGGAGACACACTCCTTTAATTCAGTCTTACTTGCTGAAAAATTTAAACTTACATTTTCCTAAAGCTGCCTGCATCTTTTCAGATATAAATAAACCAATCTAGATTCAATTCTCCATTGTCATACTCTGTGCTTGACTCTGAGAGCAGGTGTGGCAGAGGAAAAGCAAACAGAACACAAAGACCACAGAATAGCTTAAAAAAAATTTATGTCATTTTTCTGACTGGCAGTATTACATAGAGTATAACATATATATTATATATATAATACACTTCATCTCTTGAGTCCAGAGTTAGTAAGAGTGCCTTGGGGCTAAGCATGGCCAGGAGCCTCATCTGCCCTGACACTGCAGCTTCTTCATGAGATTGTTTTGGACTCTGAAATTAATATTTGATATAAATCAGGTTGTGTCTGTGTTGGAAAACATTACAACCAGATAGGATGTAAAAAGGATATGTCTCTAGTGCTGATATCATTCACTTCAAACAATAATTACGAGTCTTGTGCCATACGGTGCAAATAAATTTGTTTCTCAGTCATGAAGGCTAGCTCACTCTGGAGCTGGCTGGCCACATCCACATAGCATAGTTTGAATGTGGTGGGTCCTATGATATAATTATGACTTTTTGGGGTTAATTGTTATCATCAATTGCCTACAATAGTAAGGAGTCTACATTGTCATTCACTGGAGTAATGTACAATATTTGTTACATACCCTGTTATGAGGCACAATGGTCTTTGTCAGGAGGATATTGATGAATAGCAGAGCACAATACAAGCTAAGCATCATGTGATTTTATCCATAGTGCTAAATGTAGAGTGTTTTGAAAGACCTATATCCCCAGAATCACATCCAGATTTTGTCTTAGAAGAGTAAATCTGGGAAAGAAATCTTACACACAGTGTGGGCAAATAGCTAGTTTGATCATGTGGACAAAACAACACACAATCCCAGTATGATTCACATTTTTGTTTAGGTTCCCTGGAAAAGGTACCAGTAATTAATGAAAAAAAAAATTTAGAGTGGAAAATTTTATATATATATGGGCATGTTGTACTCTCTTTACACACTGACAAGTTCAGCTGAGGGAGAATATTAGTATCAGCCTTGTACTGGACAAAGAGGAGAATAAGAAAACAGTTTCTTCTTGATAATTTCTTTCCAGGGTTATGCCAAGGTTACCTAGTTCCTCTAAACTGCAATCTGAAGTCACTGAATCTTATAATCTGAACTCTGGGAAAAGTACTTCCACATCTACTCATTTCAGAGACACCACTTTCCTGTGACAGTGGTAAAGTTTGCTGTTCCCAGGGAAAGGCCACTGTCTTTCCACTTGACTCTGTATATAGGATCTGTTCCCTTTTTCTCATAAGAAGATTTTGAGTGTAACAGAGCTAAGGAAAAAGGAACTGAACAGGGAACTGTAAGTGACCTTTTCCCTTTTCCTAGGTAGTCATCCTTCATAATACTCAGATTAGTCTCAGTGACCCATGTACAAAAAAATACAAAGAAATAAAATTCACTATAGCTATCTTCTGAGTAGGTCTTTACTTCAGAGTTAGCCTGCATTCTTTTTTAGCAATTACTCCTAGTTGCTGTGCTGTTCACAAGAGGTCATGGTGACTCAAGCGCTACCTGACATGTCTAGGACTGAATTAGAGCCCATATAGTATTTCAGTCAGCTGAAAAGCATTTTGCAATTAACCCCTACTACCCAGACTACAGTGAGGTCCCAGACTGAATTATTCAAGTGCAGATAGTCCTGCCATGATTTCTAGTACTAGATCAAGAAGTAGAAGACAGATACATTCTCTTACAAGGAAAGGAGAAAAATTAGAAAAATGGAGCTTTCTCAGTTTAAAAACCCCCAAGAACTTTCAACAAAGAAGAACTGAATAACACAGATTAGGTATATGACCATAAGACAGTGAGACAGTACCTATAGGGGAGGCTACATGCACAGTGTGTCTAGGAGAGATCCTGCTGATTTTCTAACGCCATTATTTTCCTGTTAACTCTCTGGAGGCAATCTGCATGAGCTTGCCTGGCATTAACACAATACAGTGAACACAGGCATGCTAAAGTGTTCTGATCATGCCTCAGTATGTTCTTGTAGGCGTGTAAAGTAGAAAATTATTTGGAGTGGTCTTGAGTAAAGTCTGAGTCTATTCCCAATAAAGATCTGTACCTGGGCACTGAGACGTCTTTGCTGTGCGCCTGTGTTTGGACAAGGCCGGCTGAGCAATCATAGTTGTTGCATTTGGAGGTGTTACGACCTACTTACATGCCTTTAAAATACATTTTCCTCCCTCCTTTAATGATCTGAGCACGAAGCTATTCAGCGAACTAAGACTTGTCAGCAATGAATTGTTGTATCCATGTAAAACTTCACTTTATCTCTTGATTCCCCAGCCATCTGTTTTGTGAAGAAAGAAAAGGACTCCTGCCTAAACCCTATGATTAAACCTTTATATTTTAATTCTGAGATAGACATTCAAATTTGTAATGTTTGCAGGGGCTCACTGTTAGCCACTGTGCCCTCAGAGGATCTGCAAGCACAATGGAGAAGGCTGACTCCCAAATTATTGTATCCACTTGTGGCAAGAGGGAAACTTTTGTATTATTGTCTGCTTCTGGGACAAGAAGTTTTTATCCATACTGACAGAGGTTATTGGATCATAGCTCCTACAAAGTTTTGAGCTGAGTGGAGGCTGCACAGTTCTGCTCAGAAACAAAAAGAAGAGATATTGATCTTACTGATATTGCAGTTTTGCTGACCTCTGGCTGAGCTCAGAGCTTCCCTAGAGCTGCTGGGATATGCTAGCACTAAAGGACCTGTTAGCTAGGAGCCATACTCAGAGGCCATATAACACAGATCTGTTTTCTGAAAGTTTGTGAGTTGGTTAGACCTCAACATCCTGTTAAATTCTTATTTTCCCCTAACTCTTGGCTTCTGGTTATCCTTACAGTATTCCTCTCAAAGGCTTAAGTTCTCTTGAATTCAGCCTGTAGAGCATGCTCTGTCCTTTCAATCTGTTAGCTCTGTTTGTTAGCTTCTCACTCCATTATGATTCTCATGGAACCACATTCCCACATTTCCTTTTCATTTTGAGTCCTGTGCATATGTGTAAGTGTCATGTTTCTTTAATTCATATGGGATGGTTGTGTTACATTCTTTCATTTTGGTGTCATGATATAACGTTGCAACTAGAAAGTATAGGAAATCCCAATGAAATGATGCAGAATAGTGTCTCTGACAACTGTTAAGCACTGATACTGTATTTCTGGGAGACAGGAGATTAATTTGTGTGCTGCAGTTACACCTCAATATATTTTTTTTATCCTTATCTCTTCTTGTCAAGAAGCCAGTCTGTACTTGTAGACACAACAATATATATTTCATTTACTCTGTTTGAGATGGTTCATAGTATAAATAATGCTGAACTTCATAAAAGTGAGGATATAAGAGCTGTTTGTTTGTGAGGATCAGCATGTAGAAGAAAAGAATGAATTATTTGTTAGGAACACCATTTGCTTGAGAGATATTCATTCAAAGTTCATATTTTTCCTGCAGGCTAAAAATTAAAATGAAAGTCTTCCCTGACATTTTGCAGTTGAGAGTCACAGTTGTTCAGCTTCAGTTAAATGAAAATGTCATAAAGAGCTTGAACTAGTATAGTGTATCGAATAGGAGTTAATCCATTAGTGATAATGGATAGTGTATCCGGGAAACTAGATGTTTATCAGCTCTTTTATAAACAGTAATGAATTAAGCCTAATACCACCTCTGAGGTAGATAAGTATTATTACCCCCTTTTTCTGGGTGGATATTGAAAGCTTTAGAGAGGTGAAGTGATTTGCCCAAGGCCACACTGGAAATAGCAGTAGAATACAACAACAAGAGCCTTTTAACTTCTGCTTTTTGCAAAATCAGTATAAATGAATGACTTTAGTTCTTGAATTTAATTTAAAAGAAGCTAATTTTTAGTTTTATTTTCTATATCCAACAGATATGTTACATTTCCTTTTATTAAAATATCGTGATAGTGATAGTAATAACAAAAGTAGTGGTTATATACAGGAATAATGAAAATATTAGATAAAACACATCCCATTCAAGTATAGATTCACATAAAATTCCCACCAGAAATGACACTACAGTCAAGTGCAGGGATTAATGTTAATCTGACTTGATCCAGAATTAAGCCAGCACAAATAATGAAACATTTTAATATGACAATATTACTGTAAGTTGATAGAAAATGTTGGAAAGAAAATATCTGATGATTTTAATGCACTGAGGGGAGAGGGGGTAGAAAGGAAAAAAGGTATCAGAACTCACTAGTCTTTGTCATTTTTTTCTACTGGGTAAGTGATAATTGCTCTGAGGAGGCTGAAGAGGGCATGAGCTATGGAAAGGACATCCATTACAACTGTGTCCACAGTGCTGCAATTTGCATTAACACTGGAAGCATATTCAAGTGCTATAGTCATCACTTATGACCAATGTAAATACATCCTATGGAATAGTCTTGGCACTTTTGTCTAGTCTGCCTCTTGGTGACTGTGGAAGCATTTTTTTTTTTAACATTTTAAGCGTCCTTTTTCTGGCAAACATTCTGGTACTGTTTTCATGGTAAACCACATCATATTCAAACTCAGAATTATTGTTATCACAAACCAAGATTACCACGCACCTGGATTTCTCAGGTTCTATTTTCTGGGGTTTTTTTTGTTTGTGTTTTTTTCTGTGTGGGTTTTTGTTTGTTTTTAATGTTAGCTTATGCAAGCAGAATGTGAGCATGTTTTTCTATTTATCCAGATTTCAGGGCATCAGACAGCCTATGAGGAGCTTCTGGAAATCACTAGATGGCTTTCCGGTGTCTGTGTGAATTCCCAGCAGTGTCAGTTTTTCTGCTCACACATTGTAGAGTTAGTTCACACATGGTGAATTTGACACAGGCCAAAGGTACTGGACCACTTGTATATGCAATGCAGGCACATGTATTTTTCTCCAGGGAATATTGGATGGATATAAGGTAGTTGTACAGTCACTGCTTCCATATCTGGAATTTGCAGCTGGCATTTAATTATTTAGTAGATAATTCAAGGCTTTGAACTTCATTTGTTTATAACCTTGTAAGTGATTGTTCTTCTATGATGGTCGTCATATAATAGTTTCTAAGACTTATCTGGCTGAGGAACAATAACTTTTCTGTTGCCTGAGGCTGCTTTTATAATCATTCGGTCGAGATAGGATAGTTAATCCGTTACAAAACTAAATTAATCAACTCTGGATTTTGCAAACTTGCCTTTGCAGGTGGCTCATTATTAAAGGACACCGGGAATAATTCCTTTTAGAGGAGATTTGGGCTGAACAGTGTTGACAGAAAGTTGGAAAAAACTGACGCTCATAGAGAAAAAGGTTGAAATCAGTGTCTTGATTGTTACGAATTTGCTTTAATCATTATTCTTAAAACTACTTCCATGGGCTCCTTGAAAGAGTTTTTCCTAGGAGGGGACCCAATTTCAGATGCATAGAATGTAATCCTCTATATATAACCTTTTTGCCTACTCTGTCTTTACATATTGTGGGATAAAATTGTCAGTGCGTGATTCTTCTTATACAGTAAATGGCTTTGGAAAGCCATGAAATTTGCCAGAGAAGTGACTATTTCTCTCCATTGATTTTAAAAATACAAGGGAGATGTCTGTAGTTGAATGAGATTAATTTCAGCTTTGGCGGAGGGGGATTTTACTTTTAAAAGTTTACGTTTTCATGTATGAAATAATGTGAACTAATAAAAAGGTTGAAAAGTAATATTTTGTTTACTGTATGTTGCTATACTTCTCAAAAAAGGCAGAGCACAAGTTTACTTCTTTTAGTATCTAATATGTATTTTTTACTGAAATTACTAAATTCATCCTCTCCAGCAATAATTATCTTGACAGATATGTAACTCTTTTTTTTTGGAATAACTTAAACATGCACATTGAATATAACTAGAGGTAATCCCTCATTGTTATATGCTGTATAGCTGTACCGAATACCTTCTACTGATGCTATTTTTCTCACACTTACTCACTGGCTAGACAAAAGTTTAAATAAAATTTTGGATTTTGATCATATCAGTGTTAAAGCCATTTGAAATCTGAAGGCAGACAAGATTGTCATGGTACTGCTATCTTTCTGAAAAGGTAAATGTCCCTCCTACGGCATGCCAAGTTGTCAATGTATACAAGCATTTTCCAAACACTTAAGTACATCAGATCTGCCAAGATCGTGTTCTATTACTTGTACTGGGTGTGTCTTCACTATTTGTAAACAAAAAAAATATGCAAACCACCTAAGCATGGAAGGCATAATTGAGCTTTTAAGTCAATCTCCCAAAACCATAAATTTCTATGTCTTTAGGAAGTCTTTAGAACCTTCAAGGTCTGTAATGTACTATATTTTAGTGGTGTCATGTTAAAAAATGCTTCCTAAACTGTGGGGCATGCCTTCTTTTGTAAAGCCAAGAAGTGCTCAAAAGAGCTATACAAATATGGACATGGGCTTTGTATGTCTGATTTAGTGTGTAGAGTTGTGCTCGTTTTAATTCCTTAAGGATTCAAATATACACTACACCATTTGGCCTGTGTTGCAAAAATAATGTTGTAAGGTATCATTTGAGCTGACACTTCTAAGGGAGATGGAAGGGATATTTATTTTCCTTCAAAAGCTTCCATAAAACACCACAGTGTAATCAGCTGCTTTAGAGTATTTCTTGTGTTAAGTGTAATGGAATTCTCAAGGTTTAGGCATCATTCTGTGGTATCTGTGATTAAAGATTAAACATACTAAATGTGAGTCATTATACTTAGATTTACTTAAATGCATATTTTTTAAATGTACATCCTCTTACTAACTGTATAATCAGTAATATACTGTGAGATGAAGGGTCCCACACTAATTTTTATTTTGATAGTCAGTCATAGGACAACTCTCCAAGTCATCCTATATAAAGATGAAGAAAATCACATCACAAGCATCTCATTAGCTCTGTGTTAGTTATGGAGAAACTAATTTACAAATTGGTTGTGATGACTTCACTTTAAACCTGTGAAGTTATGCAACCAGTTTTACTGGCTAGACAGTTAATCTAAATCTGAACCTTTACCTGTGGTGCATTTATACCAATAATGACCCAAAGGTTTTACAACTCCAAATTGTCCATATCACACTGAAAAACTGGGCATTTTGATATCCCAAAACCATAAATCTTACAATTTACAGCCTGAAGGACTGTGATGTAGAGGGAGATGGATGACTTCCTGTTGTCTTTATCTTACGCTGTTTCATTCTATGATTGTTACTATGTATCGTAAACTTTTTGTACCCTCTGCTTCAAACTTGTGAAAAGTTGACCAAAAAAGGCATAACCTCTGCATGTTGCATTTTCTCAATTTTTTCTTTTCTTACTAAAATCTGCAACTTCTTAATGTAGTAACCTTTTCACCATAGCCTGAAGATTCTGAAGAACGATCTACAGGACATTTACAAATTTATGTCTCAGCCAGGGCAGGAGCTGTTAGAAAAGACTCATCTGTCACAGAGTTGCACAGTATCTTCTTGTGTCATATGAGTCTTCAGGCCTTTCAGTTTCAGCATACTGGATAATGCATTCAATGGTCATGGAAGGTGCAGAAATGTGGCAGAAGGTTTCGTGAGTGCCATCAGCAGCTGGTCCAGATATACTGGGATGCATTATTTCACTTCATCCCTTACATTAGTCTATATGGAGGTGTCTTGTCCCAGTCTTTGGACGATGAGAGAAGCGTATCTTTATAATCCCCAGAAAAGGCTATCCATGCTCAACAGGGCCACAGTGGCAGTAGAGTCACAATGATGACTCAGTGGAACAGTAAAAACATTGGCTTTTATTAACAGTTTTACACTAAGTTAGGCTAAGGTGTTGTGATGAATAAAAGGTATTTTGGCAAGTAAGAGGCATTTTGACAAAGGAAAGTTCTCTCTTACTGATTGTATGGGTAACACCTGTTTTGACATGGAAAAAAGAGAAAGACACAAATACAAAGTGAAAAAAAAAAAAAGTGGTACCAACATTTGTTGTTTCTTCTTGTTAGTTACTATGCTTTTAATGTCAGTTATGAAACAATATCTGCTTTGCTCGTGTTCCTCCAAGCACAGGTATCTTAATCTGTGTCAAAATATTCAGTTCTTCTTTTATTAAATTTCACCCTTTACCTTCAAGCCAAATAAACAGAGTGGGGTGACATACGCCCCCTTCCTTTATGTAACTTTCCATAACCATCACTTCCTTACCATTAGACCTGAGTACAACATCATGCCAAGATAAACAAAATACTAATTTGGGGAATACAAGACAACCAATTGTCACCTTAAATAGGAAATATAGAATTTACATTTTGTATGTCAACATTCAAACAATCTTTGGAATTAGGAGTCTTATTCTTAGAACCGAAGTCTAGGTCTAGGAAAGGTCTAATCAGTATCCATGTCCACTACTATCCCTGTAATAAAGGATCAGAAGAATCCTTTAGCTATTTCACTTTAATCTATGAAGGGATGTGTATGGAACACCAGCTAGCAAACACTAAATCCTTAAGAACAATCTCCCCAGAAAAATAAGATGCTTCAGTCTTAACAAGGAGTCTTATGAACACATGTCATATTGCAACATGACATTAAAATGTTCCTAAGTGGGAGAATATCCAGATTTGGATTTAAACTTCAGGGTTCAGACACATTTCTGGTTTTATGATTTGTTCAAATGACACAATATGCTGCTTTAGTTTTTTAAGCCTATTGCCTCACTCAGTTAACTGAATATCCTAGCTTCTTGATATAACGGCAACACAGAAGGTATTCATTATTGTAATGAATATTAATACTGGTATTACAGCTTTTCCCAAAAAACTACCACATGGATTACTTAAGTAGAAAGCTAATCCAGTCCCAAATGGTGGTTAATAGCTTAAGTACTTACTAACAAAATTGATATATGTAATATGTTTATTTGCATGTGAAAAAAATTAAAATACTGTTAATAGTATAAATTTCAGCCTAGTGAACAGAAAAATTTTGCATGTCATCACAACTCTTTAAGCATATCTCTACAACAGCCTAGTATCTGTAGTCAGTCAGTGGGTCTAGTCCTGCATTGTGAGACTCCACTCTCTAATAGCAGGAATTGCTCTCATTTATCTGAGAGGAGTATACTTCTTTAGGTTTTTTTAGTTCATAGTAACAGAGACATGATCAACAAACTGTTAGGTCTAACTATTAAACAACAGGGGAGAGGAAACCTTTCTTATGCATCAATCAGGTCAATTAATCAGTACCAGTCTACACTTTCTATTACCTGAGCACAAGAGTTTTTTACAGGAAGGATATTGAGGGATGAAAGAGAGCACAACTGTAACCAGTCAAATGGCTTCATTTAACAGGTGTTTACACAACTACACCAAAAAATGATGGGGGGGGGGAGGAAGGAAGTGATACAGTTATGTGGCATTTATTACAGTTTTTCTATGTTTTCCATAATTGATTCTTTAATTTTTCCTGTTTGATGAATGGATAAATAGAAAGTTTTTGTGATCTGCTGAGGTTGCGTGGAACTTGCTATCTGTCTACCCTTTCAAGTAGTGCTGTGCAATAACAGCAGATCCTCAGAGCAAATTGGTTGGTACTGAGGAACTCACAAATACATTATGTTCATGTGTGTGTCTTTACTCCCGACTAACTCCAATCCAATGGCCTCAACTTCTGTTACAGTTTTAGATGCACTCCTGAAGTGCTTCTTCACATTTCAAGGCTTCTCTACAAAGCAAATCAAAGTGCTAAGTGGGTCAATGAGATTTGCTGCAAAAGCATACTCCAAATAGAACAATAAATTTTATGAACTCATTTAGCTAACTGCAAATACACACAGTGTTATCCCTACAGCCAAACCTCCCAATACCTAGTTTTACTAATAAGTAGTTTTACCAGTATGACATGAAATATAGATCCTGCAATTCCCTTCTCATGCCACTGAAATTAACTCAAATTGTGATATTATTTGACAGGAACAAGATATTGACACCAGAGGTCTCATAGCTCTCTACGTTGTCAGTACATGTCAGTTCATCCACGCACTGGAAGTGATTATTGTATTAGTATCAAGTTATGAAAGTCAGGCTACAGGACTCACAGTTCTATGCCCAGTTTGCTGCAGGGATTTACTAGGTATACTTTTCACAATTACATGAGGATCACTCACTTGTCCTTGAACTACATTTTCTGGGGTCATAAATGACTGGACCTTGTAATCTACCTCACCAACCTATACTAGAGATAAATATCTGCTATATCTGTATCTATTTTTCTGTCCTGTGAGTTCTTACTGAGGACTTCGAGAATGTAAGAAGCAGTGGGAAAACACAGCAGCAATTTGTAGCTTCTGAAATAAATGGATGTTTTCCAGTTCATGGCTTCAAGTATGACTTAGAATCAGGCCACCTGTAATATATTACTGGTCAACAGCAACCAAACCTCTGTGCTTTCAGCAGTTTGACAAAATAGCACTACTGGACACAGACATAGGATGATGCGACGTGTTCTTTAGTCTTGTCAAAAACGTGCTATGGAAATAACGTGTGATACTGGACGCAGTCCTGCTCTCATTAATTTCAGAGATATTTTTCACATCTCCCTTGCTGCAATGAGAAAAGACATATATATGTAGTAGTAGTCTGTCCATTAAGCTATATTTAGCAAGGGCAATATCTGATTTTACAGCTGAGTCTTGAACTCAACTGGATTTTTTAGGTGCTAGCCATGCTGCAGCTCTTCTGTTTCTTAATTGCTTTGCAAATCAGATCAGTCGCCTGAAATACTAGTTTGATGAGTTGAAAATGTCTTTAACCAAAATATCATTTAACAAAAAAAGAGAACCATTCTCAGTCTTTGTCACTAACAAATTGTCGAAGTAGTTAATATTACACAAAATAATGAAATATCTTACTAAATTCTTTCCACTTATCCTAGTATTATAAAGAGGAAAAATCAATCTCCCCTGTAAAGGAAAGATGTGGAAGGAGAAAGACTATCTGTGTAAGAGTGAAATCTAGAGAGTGAATGGACAGGGTTTTAAACCTTTTTTCCACTTTCATTAAGCTTCCCTGATGGTCATTTCAGGCTCTTACTATTGTAATCCAGCCAAGAGGAAAAAACGAGAAAAAACGGCAAACATTTTCTCCTGAATGGTACTCTCCTTGACCAATATCTGTGCCTGCAGTTTCCTACAGTAATTTTTCTTTCTTCTGGTTTGCTTGTGTATGGAACATCAATTTCAGCTTGAAATTTTAAAGTGATGTGACTCAGTCTGACAAAGACTTTTTCCACGGTCACTTAGACACAGGTAGTGTAAGTGGATTTACTGTTTGTGTTGTCATTTTTTTTAGATAAAGAGGATGGAATATCTGTAGTTTAATAACCTGAAAGCCTGAAAATGAATACCTGAAAATGTCATAGTAGTGTTTTCACAGAAACACTGAAAAGGACCTTTTAGGACAAAAATTGTTTGAAAATACATAATCCAGAATGTTAATGGTTCCATTTGATGCTCACTTGAAAACACTTTAATGGCTTTCTCCAAATAATCCTGTTTCAGTTGTCTTCCTTGCTTTTCTATTTCAGCTTGTTTCAGTACAGCTGCGTGATTTTACATAGGCAGAGCTCTGCTCAGTATAGTGATTAGCGCCCTAAAGGAAAAGAGTGGCTGTCAAACATTCTAACAACTTCTACATCAAAAAAGCAGAAACTTATTTATTTATGAAAAGAAATGCAGATTTTTCTAAAAGGTGAGTTTTAAATTAGATGCCTACATTTGTACTCATGGATCACGAGTACATGGTCATGAGCTTCCATCAACACAGGGAAGTTCGGGATGCATGTCACTTCCGAAAAGTAGGTCAATGATCAGCAGCCTAAACAAGCCAGAGTGGGTAAAATGGAAGCAGCTTTCTATGAAAACCTTACATACAATCAAAAAAAACAATAATAGGTGACAAGTAGGTAGGTGTAAGTGATATTAATATTGGATTTTGGACTTTTTTATTAGACTTTTCTACCATATTGCTGTCCATAAATATAAGGAAAACTCATGACTTCTGACAAAGAGAAGTGGCATCTTAAGTCACTTTACAGGATTTAAAACACATATTTCATTATTTTGAAATAAAACCCCCTAAAAATACAAATGTAAGGATCATAACATACTGTCAAATACAAACAAAAAACCAATCTACCTGATTTATTCAACTAATTAGTTATTAATGTTTGCAAGATTTAATAGACTGTGAAGATGGTTTTGTTATGACCCAGATTTGATTGTGGTAATTTCTATTTAATTTCACCCTAATTTCCTCAGAATGTTTGAAAAACTCCCTTTATTTTTCACTGCTACCTTTGTTCCCTGTTTCTATTCACTTTAAGAACAGTAATTCTAAGTAGTAAAGCCAAAACCAAGTCTGCCTTCATATTCTAACATAATGTTATTGAAGATTATAAAATGTTACTTCTCTCCCACATAACTGTCTTCTGCTTTTAGTTGACAATGACAAGAACAAAAAGTTGTGGTATGACACATTCTTAGTTCTGAATCCTCACTTTCTGTATGAAAAAGTCAATAGGAACAGATAGCACTTGGATTCTGAGTTGTCTGCAAGCTTTCTAATTAGTTCCAGGATTAATTTAAGATGCTAGTGATAAATTGTAAAGCCCTGCATAGTTTTCTTGCTAGAATCCAGCATGACATTTCAAGTTCACTGAGTCATCCTACAAATTTAAAACTAGCCTGGCAAGGCAGGCACAATGGTGTTGGGCTCTGTGGCCATCTGTCCTTGGCTAACTCTCTATGTCATCCATAACTTGAAATTAAAAGCTCCTGTGAAATTATAGCTTTGTTTTTCAGAAGCATATTCATTATGATTCCTTTATTGAGGGAAATAAATTTAACTATTTATTTACAGTGTTCCGTATGGGAAAGCACTTGCATACATGCACACACATATGTTTTTATACGAATTCCAATATCCACTCACAATATTGCAGAGAAAGCCAATAGTTTTGCTTTTCTTCACAAATTACAAGTTTCTCCCTCCAAATAAAAGCCATTTCCTGTGCTAGTAAACAGTGTCTGTAATAAATGTAAGACATCTGTTTTGTCAAATGGGATCACACAAAAGTAGTCACATGACGGGACAGAGAGAGCTGAAACCAGAATAAAAAGTTGATTGCTAGAAAAAGCTGAAAAGAACCATCACATCTACAATTTCTTAAGTGATTTTCCAGCTGCATTAATAGCAAGATGGTGTCAGCATTCATAGTACAATGCTTCACTTCTTAACTTGATTTGTGATAATAAGTGGAGAAGGTGGGATTTCATACATATTTTCATTCTTCCATCTGCATGCAAAAAAATCTGTTTTTTCTTAAGTGCAACCACAATTACATATTTATATTTAGCTTCCTGCACATAATGACAATTTCCAGCTTACCAAAGTGTTTATTTCAGCTTGATGATTAATCTGACTGTTTCCTAAAACTTCTAGAACCCATTTTAAAATTAATGAAAAAATCATATTTTAATTGTGAAGTTCTCTTCCCTGTCCTTCTGTCATTAAAATAATTGGTAAGAGGTTCTAGAAAGTGAATAAAATATTTCTGATGGCTGATATTTTCTTTTTGAGTATGTGTGGTAAGCGTAGAGGACCAAATTTTTGGAACAGACATCACTGATCTACTGAAATCAATACTGCCAGTCTCACCCATAGCTCTTGTTTTAATGTTACATATGATGGTTTTTATCTGTAATTCGTGACAGAAGAATAAATTTAGGCCTAAGGGGAAGTCTATTCTTTATGTTACCCCAGAATTCCTTGCTAAGGATACATCAGTTTGGATTAATGTAAGGAAAGTTGGGGACGACACAAAGCCACTGTCATTCCTGGGAAAAAAAAAAGTTAGTCCTTTCTTCGAATTAAAGTTGGTATGGATTATTCTCTGTAAAACAAGATGTTACAAAGACTTTCAGCAAGGCCAAACCATAATTCTTAACTCACATGCCCACACAGTGCTGGTTCAGTATTTCCACCTGCTGCTAGTTCTTCCTTTATTTTTTTCATATTGCAAACAGCTACACTCAGGTTCAACCCATTTAATGTAAACTCAGGAAACCAAATCAGGACAATGATCACCTTCAGCTTTCCTTATACTCAAAGGCAAACACCTTTAATGCAATTCAATTCTAAGACAAGCTAATTGCCCTCTGGAGGTATCTTCTGTCCCTCCATCCCCTACAGGGAGCTGGAGAAATATATTCCTAATTAAGACAACTTCTGTTGATGGCTATGGTTAGGTGGGATGTACTGGTAAATGTATCTTATCACTTCCTCTCTTACATTGCCTCCAGAAATTTTTAAAATTTCATCTTGTGGTTTTTCAGGAGTTGTTCTGAGAGTGGTCATGGAATTGTTCTGAGAGTGGTCACACAGAACAAATTTTGAATTACTTCAGTGATTAAAAAATCCAAGTTTATGTCCTAGAAATCTTAGAACTAGATGAAAAATTTACTAGAAATCACAAAATTGTATGGCCTATAATTAAAATTTGAAGCATCTAGGACAGACCCTCAATTAAGATACATGAAAATAAATGTGTTGCAATGATCTACACATGCCAAATAAAGTTTTAGGAAGATTTCAAAAGAGAATGGAAGCACAATAATGAGCACAGTCCTGTTAATTCTTTTAACTGTCAGTAATGTAAGAAGGTACAATATCTGGAAGTTTTCCCTTTGCCTGTTCTGAAAAGTAATCCTATCAATGTTATAATATCAAAAATTAACATTTTAATAAGAACATATATAGCAAGTTCTTACTCATCCATGCCTTTATTTTATGCTGTAATTTTTTATGCAAACTTGTTATTTTAAAACATGTTATGAGCCACTGCATTACCTTAAAGAATTGTTAAAGATCGATAAGTCTCCTCTGGAGCATGTATTTTATTACTTTTAAAGACAATTGCTTTTTGTATAGTACTGGTTTGGTTTCAGGACTTGCATACATGAAGTATATAAAAATTGAAAACAGTCATTTTTCTAGTGCCATTTTCCCCCTTTTATGGGAAACAACATAAAATGAAATAAAATGTATCATTAAGCAATAACATTAAAATGCCATCTACCACTAGAAGCATATGGATCATAACTTGTTTTGTCGTAACTTTATGCACTTAAACTTTGTCATTGGCTTCATAACTTTGGGAGCTTTGTTTAAGTTTTATCATTGTTAACCTACCATAAATTAAAAATTTCCATTCTTGAATTTTTAATCATCCTCACCTGTCCTTATGAGCCCAGTTTTCTGGACCTTCTCATCCATAACACAGAGCCACATTTTTTCAGGAAGATAATTTTGTTCATTGTGTTTTTTGGACTAAGTTTATTCAACAAGGATCATCCTTTCTTTTACAAAAGCTTTCTAATCTTGTGAGAGTTCTGCTGGGTAAATTTACAGGGGTCCAATTATAAAGGAACAAGATAGCAGTTTCAGCTGAGAGCACATCATCCTTATAACTGCAGCTATTGTGGTGTGTTTCTGTGTTTTTTAAGAGACCAAAGGACACAAAAAAACACAGAAATCCTTAGAAGAAAATGTGATGTGTTACAACTAGGATTCATCTTTCCTAAGACCCTATCTAAACATCAACTTAGAGATCAACCTGGAGACTCCTGTAGAGAAGTAGGCACCTTCATAGGGTGAATGATCATTTCCAAAGTAGGGAAAAGATGAAGACAGATTAATAATTTCTGAAGATGTCTATTTTTCTCTCTTGAGAAAGGAAAACTAATTAACATGGCATGACTTGGATGACCTCCTCAGGGTCATAATATAACACCATGTATCAACATTTTTTATCACCTTTAGTCTTAGATGATTGACAAAAAACCCCCAAACAACCAAATACTTTTGAGGAACTTAGTCTTCCAATGAAGGTGTGGGCTTTTTACAAAGACTTTAAAGCATATTATTTCATTTCCTGATCAAAATTATTCCACAAATTATGTTATCAAGGCAGAACTGAGGATAATTTGAAAATACAAGTATTTAATTATCAAATATCTCTGAACTTTGCAGTTGGTCATCAGAGTTACACATTTTCTAATCGACTAACCTATCCAAAATACCACTATTTTCATGCATCATAGAAGCCCCCTAAAATACATTTGTTTTTCCATGAAAAAAAATTCTGCAAGCATTTCTGTGAACATTCAACAAATAAAATATAAAGCAATGTATGTATACAGAAAAATAAATATACCTACAAAATGAAGGGACCAAACTGAAGTCCATATTCTAACTTTGCACTTATTTTTCACATTGTTTTCATTTTTATTTTTCTGTCTTATGTGACTTCTGCTGTTAAGATCAATAAAACAGAGAAACTCTGCATCAGTACACAGAGCACTTAGAAAAAAATACTCTGTTTTCTGAACAGCTACCTCATGTCTTGCTTTAATTTGCTTGACCTTGATTTTAAGCATTTAAGCATGGGTTCTTGTTACATGTAACTGGTGTAGAACACTTAAACATTCTAATACTTGTTGATACATAACGAATTTATGCATATATTGAGATAATTGTTAAAAATAACACTCCTCCACAGCTTGTAGTTATGAGAGCCATAAAAATCATATCTTCATATAGTTCTAGTCCATGTATGATTCAAACAGACTTATTTACGTGTTCAAGGGCAGTATATTATAGACTTTTTGTTGAACCTGAGGAGACCAAAAGACCAAGCAATCAATAAAGACTGATTAATAGGATTGACAGCAATCTAGACAGAGATAATCCCCTGAAATCCTTTTAGGCTTTTGAGATATAGAGAAACAGCTCTGCAAGCAAAATTGTGATGTTCACCTCTTTGTTCTCTTTCTTTTTGTAGAGTGGCACTGCATTACTTCATAATTTTAAGACCTGACTTCTTCAAATTCCTGATTCGAGTTTTGAATTTATCGATAACAGTTAAAGAAATTAACTAAGTTAACTAAGTTAATTTCTTTAGTTAAAGAAATTTCTATGTGTTATGTATGATATATATATATATATAGTTCTGCTAACCTCTGCCTTTAAATTGTGCATTTTTTTTAAACCTTGCATTTTGAAAACTGATCAACAGTGTGTTTCTGAGTACAGCAAAGTAGGAATGCATTAACTGAAAAACATGTGTGGAGCTTAAAATACCTGTCAGTTGTAGTTTTATTGGATTTAGGGGGGCTTTAAAATGTATTTTTACACCCCAAATGAATGATATACTATAAGAAAAGAAAGTGAGAGCACATCAATTTTCAGAAGTTTTGAAATGGAAATAAATTATTACAAAATATGAAGTAGTAATGTCTAGCATTTAACTTTCTACCTTGGTGGCACTGCCCACTTGTCAGCTGCTGAATTCTGAGCTGATACTTTTTTCTTATCAGACATACACATTTGTTTATAGTCACAGCAAGAAAGAGAGAGGACACAACCAACTTATCTTGCCTGGCCCCATGCTATTATCATATAGCTTAATTGGAGCTTTATATCTAAAGTCGGATTTTTCTGTAACTTAAAAAAATGTTTTTTGAACAATGCAGAGCATGTTGTTTCTTAATTATGCACCCAGGGAGTGAAAAAATTCAAAAGAGGACTGAGGTTTTGAAGAAAGAGTGTTTTTCTTTTTGACCTCTAGCATGAAAAGAAGCTTTTATAAAAAAAGGTTGCATTATTTACCAGAGCTGCAGGGCATCAGTAACTCATACATCAACAAATTATTCAACATTTGATCATCTATTTCTTTTGCTTTGGCAGAACTTTTCATCTGCCTCTGCTGTATTAATGGCAGTGGTTTTGAAACAGTGTATTTGCAATGGCTATTGAAGCCAAGTGAAATCTGCTTGTTTTCTTCTTGTCTTTTTGTTGAGCTTTAGTATTTTCAATGTACAGCAAAGCATTTTCTCAGAGCTAACGATTTCTCACTGTAAATATGTCCACTTCTGTCTTCCTGGTAGCTGAAAATATTTTTTGACTGTAAGCATTTATTATCAGTAGGACAAACAGGGTAGCTAGCTTGTCACAGTGAGTTACTTTGCCCATTCTATTATAATTTTGTAACACAATAAAAAATGATTTTTGCCTGCTTGAGGAGAAGATCATTTAGCTGGATTCATTAATGGTATATGTTAAGGATAGATAAATATTTTGCTTCTGGGTCTTGGACATGAACTTCTACAGTGCATTCTCAGAAAAGTCTGTTAGACACCGCCCCATTTTTGGAGCACTGGGGTCTTCTGGAGTGGTGGACAAGGCTCATAGTGAAGTGGTTTGGTGTTTCCTAGGAGGTTCCCAAAGTGAGCAATCAGTAAGTCAGCCTCATCAGGGGTACAGTCAAGGGATGTCCCCATAAATAACAGTCAGGGGAGTTTAACCCATTCTCAAAGAAGGCACATGTGAAGCTACTCAGACTGCTGAGACATAGTTTTGTCTGTGATGTGTTTATTCAGCATCCAGATGTGAACTTTTTTAAATTTCTTAAGAAACTTTAAAGATGCTGTCTTCTGCCAGTCTGTTACATTCAGAGGTAATTCAAGTGCTTGCATGTGAAATTTAAAAAATACAGGTCACTCTAGCAGATGGCAATTATCAGGCGTATTTGAGCTCGTCATCAGAGATACAGCCATTAAAATATTCAATACGGATAAGCATTCTTTACCTTCTATTACAAGTGTACTCCTAGAGCTAGACAGTAGATATTTTATCTACAGAAAAATGTAGCTTTGAGAAACTGCATATATCTGCAAATTGAGGTCAGTTCTGTGAAAGTATTGTCAAAATAAATAAAGTTCTGGTTTTACATTTTCAAATAGAAATTATCTTTTTCGGGGTCATGTTTTCACAGAATCACAGAATGAGGTTGGAAAGGATGTTTGGAGGTCATCTAATCCAACCTCTCTGCTCAAGTGGAGTCATCTAGAGCAGGTTTCCCAGGGCCCTGTCCAGACAGGTTCTGAATATCTCTACAGATGGAGACTCCACAACTTCACTGGGCAACCTACTCCAGTGCCCAGTCAGATTCACAGTAGAAGGGTGTTTCCTGATGTTCAGGGGCAACCTCCTGTATTTCAGTTTGTGCCCACTGTCCTTGATCCTGCTACTAGGCACCACTGAAAAGATCCAGGTTCCAGCTTCTTTGCAACCTCCTTTCAGGGATTCATGTATGTTGAAGGTCTCCCTGGAGCCTTCTCTTCTCCAGGCTGAACAAGTCCAGCTCTCCCAGCCTGGCCTCCCAGCAGAGGGCTTCCAGCCCTTGGATCATTTTTGTGGGGCTTTGGTAGCGTGTGCCTGGAGAGCATGTTGGGTTTGAAGGGTTTCTCCACCATGTAGGTGGTTCCTGTGCTGTTTCCCACCCCTCAAGTGCTTAAAGCACTTTACAGACCCCTCCTGCCAGACAGCAACTGTCAGGGCCCATACCCAAAACTGGAGGTGGTTGCTTGAGTACTCTCAGCCCCTTTTTTACTTAAATCTGAGTTAGGGATGACAAAGCACAGTTCTGATTTTCTTTGATCCAAGCAGACCTCCTTCCATTTTTTCCTCTGAGAGCGTTGTTTGTGCCCTCTGGGTTTTGGGCAGCATGGCAGCTCCCCTCCGTTGTCCAAACCTGGCCCATGCGTGGATTACATTGTACCAGAAATGCGCTAGAGACAGGACAAACAATTATGGGGGTATTTGTGGAGGGGAGGGGTGTGGATGGTAGAATTTAATTGCTGGAGCAGCCCAAAGCCAGACTCCTGGAAATGACCATATCCCTCCATCCCTGCGTTCCAGAGACGCCGTGGGCAGCTCAGCACGGCCGCTCCAGCAGCCCAGCTGCAGAGGACCTGCGTCCAGGTTCACCCTGAGGTAGTCGTGGTTTTGGTTGCAAAGTACAAGCACTTGATGAAGAGAGCCGTGGTGCAAGCCCCTGCCTGGTGGCTGGCTTGGAGGAGCAGTGACCTCGTGGGAGCCCCAGGGTTTTAGGGGAGGCAAGGATGGTGACCGGGAGCCAGCTGAGACTGGCAGCAGTCAGCAGTGAGTTACAAGATAGTAACTTTCCATGTTAAAGTGCATCTAGGCCATTGAAAATGCCCTATTCTGGACATCTTCTGATATGATTTAGCTCCTGCACTAGGACTTGCTGGACCAGGATCTGCACCTGACAGTTCAGGCAGGAGGACGGTGTCGGGGCTTACATGTGCTTCCAGGTCTAGCCCCTTTGCTGTGGGGTCGGGGCTGGGGGGAGCTGGCAGCACCTCCCTAGGGTAAGGAGGGGAGAGGGGAGGGAGGGATGGGGCTGCCGGCATGTCCCGGTCTCTGCCCAGCCCACCCGGCTCTGCCAGGCTCCAGGTCCCTCTTCTGGGAGTGGTTTCTGAGATCTGGGCTAATGCCACCCCCATCGTTTAGTAGCTTGTGAATCAAAAAGATACTGTGAAGAGCCATAATTATGTTGGGTGAAGAATTCACAAATATTTATTTCTCATTTCTGTTACTGACAAAAGATGTACCTTAGAAAGGGATATTTCTATAATACATTATAATCTCAAAGTACAATGCAAGTATACGTAGGAGGATTGCTACGTTTTCTGTTGAAATTTAGGGCTACCACAAGTAAAGCAAAACCAAAAAGTATGTGAGTATGCTGGCATAATGTTTCTAGGAAAGATTTTTCTAGGCAAATTTCCTCATGTACAATAATTCTCTTCCCCCTCCCAGGCCATATATGAAGCACGCAGCACTGCAGGCTCCAGATTAGTTTATTTGAAAATTCCATTTTTTAAAATGATCAAAAATAAAAAGATCAAAAAACCCCCAACCTCAAACCCTGCGTTACAAAACAGGAAGAAGAGACATGGCTTTTGATATTTAATTTTTTTGCTTATGTGTTAGATCACACACATCCACTTCCCACCAGCTCATGTCTTCTGCTTTCTTGTCTCATCACACAGCAAGTATCTTTAAAGTACACCTATGAATACAAAAGGCTTGTCAGTAATTAGCTTGATGTTAAATGCTAGTATGTCTGTGTCACCAGGATCACTTCCACATGCATCAACCAGGCAAGACACTAGTATAGAGGTTTAAAGGCTGTTTAAATCCTCTGGACTTGGCACTGATGAGGCCACCCCTCGAATCCTGGGGTCGGTTTTGAGCCCCTCACTCCAAGAAGGACGTTGAGGGGCTGGAGCGTGGCCAGAGAAGGGCAATGAAGCTGGGAAAGGGTCTAGAGCAGGAGTGTGGTGAGGAGCAGCTGAGGGACCTGGGGGCGTTGAGCCTGGAGCAAAGGAGGCTCAGGGGAGACCTTCTGGCTCTGCACAACTCCCTGACAGGAGCTTGGAGCCAGG
>JAVSBS010018454.1:0-14163 GCA_033124195.1 Coracias cyanogaster | reverse complement strand
GCTCCATATCTCTCCTGTGCTGGAGGGTTGCAGAACTGGACACAGTACCCCAGCTGTAGTCTCATCAGAGCTAAGGAGAGGGCCAGGATCACCTAGCTTGTCCTGCTGGCATCACTCCTCATGCAGCTCTGGATACCATTAGCCTTCTTTGCAGCAAGGGCACACTGCTGGCTCATGTTCAACCAAGTGTTCACCATGACACCCAGGTCCTTTAATACAAAGCTGCTCTCCAGCTAGTCAGCTCCCAGCAGACACTGGTGTCTGGGGTTGCTGATCCTCAGGTGTGGGACTTTGCAGTCCTCATTGTTGAACTAATTTTTTTATTCTGAAGATTATAACTTCAAAGCCAGGATTTAAGCCTCATGAAGAGAAGGAAATTAATCACATCATTTGGCTTAATTTAACCTCACATTATTTTTATCAGTTTATTCATTGTGCCAAAAAATGAATAAAAAGATATTTTGAGACTCATTTAGAGTATTTCTCTTTTTGCACCCTTCTTTCTTCTCTGATTTTTAGAGATTCATATAGCAGGTCAAATATCAGAAAATGATACAGGAATTTTAGAACATGAGACAGCAACATTATTGACTTGCCAGTAGAGAGTAATGAGAAAAATTATTTGCTCTAGGTTTAAGCAGCCTAACCTCACAGTAGCATGTAAATTTCCATAAACTTGATGAAGAGAACAGCTAATCCCATATGACTGTGCTTAACTGGAGAGGTGCCAGCCATTGTACCACCAGAAGACTACATGCAATCGGTATATTTCATATAGAAATATTCTTCGTATGTTTTAGCCTCAGAACTTAGTTTAGAGATGGTTATCATACCGCTGATATGAAGCTTGCATAGATGTTATTCACATGGAAATCTAAGAGCAGGTATAAAGCAAAATTATATTTAATAGGAAGATGTCTTCTTCCATATTTATACAGTGGTGTTTGCCAAATCCACTTCAGCGATATTCTAACAAAAGGAATAACGATGGAGAGGATGAGGTGGAGTATCTGAAATGAGGAAAGATAAACAAGAAGTCTAACAGTAAATATATCAAATAACAAAAAGAATTTCTTAGGACTGAAAGACTGTCAGGGCTTTTGCTAAATTTAGGAATTTTATCATCCTATAAAACATGGAATAATTTTTCTTCCAGTTATCTCATTAGACTTCTCTGTAAAATCAGTTCTGGTTTACAATAAAGGTTTTGAATAACCAGCTTGTCCAAAAAATTTGTTAATTCTAATAGTCTAGCAAATTTCTGCATATGTATAGTAATAAAATGATTCTGATAAATTGAGACAAAAATGTTTAGAATTCTGAAGATTGTTTAGGTCTTCATGAAATGTGACATTCTATTTTTGAATATTTGGTATGTGAGAGAAGGAAATTACTCGAATCTCTGCCTGATTTTTATTTCAATACTATTATCATTACTCTTTTTTTTTTCTCTCTCTTTTTTTTTTTTTATTTTTACAAGCAAGGGGAATTATTTGTCTAAAGAGCTTTTCACCTCTGAACAAATCAAATATCTAATGACAATTGGGTTTGTGCTCTGAGTTCACAATTATCAAATAAAAAAAGAGGCTGAAAACTAGATTGTTTCTCTGCATAGAAGGCAGACTAGTACTTGTTATATATAAGGTATTATTTTTAAGGACAAAGCTACTGCACTTTTGATCTCTGTAATACATTTGTTCTTTCTCACATTTTATAATGTCTGCATGAAGAACTTTCTTGTTTGATGAAATTAACCTTACTTAATAAAGTAGTTCTACATGAGGACAAGAGTTGAGCTGGAACTCTAAAGCAGTGTTTGTGCTTTCATTGAACAATGAATTAACCAATATTGCACATGTATCAGTTTTGTAGTCTCAGGTATAGTTTCATGGTGATAGTTTCATGAGGTTCTTGTCTAATATAAATAAATATTGCTTGACCTCTCCTACTAATGATGCAGGAATATACAATGGATTGCACTATAAAACAGCCAGCATTTTAAAGCTACACAGGGATCTCTGTTCATGTTTAAAATGATGGGCTTTCTTCCTCTTCCTTTGAAGATTATAAATGGGGAGTGGCTTAAAATAAGCCCTTCAAGCTGCAGCAACATAAAATAAATGCAAATCAACTGACCATAATAGAATACAGTGTGAAAAGCTAATTGAGTGTTTGCAGTTGAAAATTATCATGACCTTCAAAAAAATTATGTCGGCTAAAACTCATGTTTGTCTGGGGGAAGGACATGTCTCTCCAAAATGAAAATCTGGAATTGCTATTTGATTCAAAATGTTCCTTTTGACCTGAAAGGAAAAAAAATAGTGCTGAGTCTTCATAAAAGGAAAGGAAATGAAGTGTAGTTTTACTAATCTATTAGTAGAAAGCAAATCCACAAGCTATTTTACATAATATCTCAAGAACTAGATTCTCATTGGGAATCTTGTTGAATTTCTTTCTATGCATTATCTATTCCTTGATCATTTGCTCAATCTTCAATAAGTGAAATGGCTCTAACAGGACCCAAAAAGCATTATATAGGGGGATAGAAGACCACTGTTATAGTTTCTCTTTCGGTTAATGTTATGTTTCTGATACCAAGAGGACAAACTCATTATAGATGAAGAATGCAAAGCCTTACATATCCTGTTGATATAAGCATAATCTTGGATGTTTATCTTCAACCTCTGAGTCTTCATACCTTCAGATGTCATTATACTTGAAGGGAGAATTTAAAGCCAACACAATCAAGAAAGGAATTGAATCCAGATATGCCCTATTCTGAGTGAATAACCACTGAGTGAAAGCCACAGACAAAACTGGAATATTACATCCTTCTTGGGAATCATTTTTACAGTATTGACATAAAACTTAACTTTTCATCTAGAATATTCAGAAGATTTGTGTTGATTTGAATATATATTTGGAACAAAAAAAAATGCTACTGATTACAGGATGTATTATTTGCCAAATAAACATGTTTGGCTTTAGTTTAATTTGTTCCAGATGAGATTACAATCAGGGTCTATATTAAAAAATGCTAATATTTTCATAATTAATTCAGATAATATTCTTTTCTATCAGCCTAGTCATTTATTTTTCAGTCTTCTGTACTGAACTCAATGTTAGACTTGGAAGGGTTAGGGTTTATTTTGTTTGTTTGGGTTTTGCTGTTTGTTTGTTTGTTTGTTCTGGGGTTTTTTTGTGTTTTTTTTTTTTTTTTTTAAATAGGTTATATGCTGTATCAATCTTTTAAGATTCTCTTCCTTCATTCCAATCTCAAAGTTATAGATGGACTTCTCTGTTTTTGTATTTCTCATGTTTAATGAGACTAATTTCATTAATTGAACATCTTTACTTTCTTTCTCTTGTCATAGGACTCATGCAGATTTCCCTTCTGCATCTTTTATTCTTTCTGTTTCCAGGAGTTTGACATTTATTCATCTTCATATTCTGTACCATGCAGTTGTATTCAGAGCTCTGATCAGTATTTCGGTTTTTAGTTACTTTGAGATTCCTGCAATTCAGATGTTGTCATTAGTATAACCTTGGAAATATTATAACACCTTTTTAAAACAACCTTCATAATATTTTTGCTGTTGTACTTTGAATATTTTCTGAATTTAATCATAGAAGTTACACTGTCAAGGTAACTTTAGAAATGCCACGCAGAATTATAGACAAAAAGTAAATGAAATAAATATTTCTTCATGATAACTCTGGCAATAGAGATTATTTCCAAAGTATTACATTATGGAGCAGTAAATATACAAGCAAAATGATAGTGACAGAAATTCCTCCACATTTTCATTTCCTATTATTTTTACAGACTTAAGTGCATATCACTGGAGTATTTTTTCTCTACTTACAGATGGAAACCACATAAAGATGTGAAGACTTTCTAGGTATTTAATCTCAGACTTTAAACTCTTCTATGCAGATAGTATTTGATCTAACAAAGAGATACTAATAGTACTGCCTTTGCCTTCATATAATGAATGATTCTACGGGGATCAAATGGGTTCTAAATTGACATTGCCTTCAACCAGACGATGTTTCTGCTTTCTGTGGGTAATGGCTTCTATACAAATAAGACTGGTATGTTTAATCGTTAGGTATTTCTTAAAAACTACTCAGAACATTGGAATAGAAGTGTTTTAGTGCAAAGTCTTGTGTTTGATTCAGGTTGCTAAGACTTCCCTTAGACCCCAGTCCCTAGGTTAGTAACAACTGAAGCAAGTTATGGATTATTGCAATTATGTTGTGGTGCCATTTTGATGTATATAATAATTTTTGTTTTGATATTCGTTGATTGGCATGGATGTATCAGTAAAATCTAAGATAAACAAGTACTACTGGAAACAAGAAGAGAACTGTAATTCCTCAACAAACAGTTCCAAACATCTTAACATTGGAGCTAAATATATTTCAGTGTATCTTTTTGAAATGAAATATATTTTTCCTTCTCATAGATACCTTAGTAATCTTTAGAAGTTACATTGTGGCAGGTAATTCTTTAGTGAATGTTTTCCATGTCTGTAACCATAACAGCTTCTACACCTATTTTTCTTTTCTGCTTCTTTGGCCTGTTTTATTCTTTTCCCTTGTTTCACACTTTTCCCTTGTTTCAGAGAGATCACTACAAAGTCTGGAGACTTCTGATGCCTTTGAGTGTTTTCTGAACCATGTTCCCACACATAATCTATCTTTCTAGCATCTTGGTTGTTTAAGAATTTGTAATTTTTTCTTCTAGTATCTCTATAACTGCCCATTCAAATACAATGAGCACACAACTGGTGTTGCATGGAATTACAATTATAAATGAACTTTAATGACGAATATAATATTTTCCTAATCCAGTGAAGATCTTCAAACTCCATTCAGCTGGCTGTTCCATATCTGGCACTGGTAATTGCACTTACAGCATCACTGAAAAAGGCACTTCAGTGGCGGAATGATAATGACAAGGCAGCTCACCCACTGCTCCCCCCCTATTCCCTCCCCCATGTTGTGGGAAGAGAATCGGCAGAAAAAAAAGGTCAAAACTGTGCAGGTTGAGATAAGAGCAGTTTAATAGAACAACTTAAAGAGAAGAAACAACCGTAGTAATGATAATACCAATGAAATTATATATAAAGCAAGTGTTATAAACCACGAGGCTCTACTCAGTACCTGAGACACACTGTCCCTGCTCTGGTCACTCACCAAAGCCACTTGCTGACAACAGTCACCCCTTCCCTGGGCCATAGCTCCCCTTAAATAGCAAGCATGACAGTATGGTATTGAATATCCCATTGGTTTGGTTGTTTACCCAGCTGTGGCCTCTCACAGCTGCAGCCTCTCACAGCTGATTGCAAACATTAACCCTGTCCTAGCTGAACCCAGGGCAACAGGGAAGGCTTCTATTCTGAGATCTCTACCTGTCTTAAGGCAGTGCTGGTAATTTTTCTCTTCTATGGTTAGAAGTTTATTACTCTTGTCATGTCTGAAACATTTTTTTCTTCAGTGGTAGTGCTAGGCTTATAAATTGCTGGTTTACATAAGTAAAGTAAGTCTCAGGGATGAGGATTTAATAATCAGTGTTGGTGATGAACTTTTTCAGAATTGTTTTTCTTTCATCCATTAGAACTAGCCAGGATCAATGGATAGCTGGCAGGTTTTAATTACTGTAAACAAAATCAGCTTCCTTTGTTTGTGATAAATTTCAATTGCCCAGAAATATTCCATTTCTACTAATTCTCAGGGCAGTTTCTTGTGCTGAGTCAACAGGTTCCCAATGAACCTTCCTTAGCTTTTTTTCGTACTCTGCCTTTGAGGACATGGCATGTAAAAATGTTTGGACAACCATGCTTAAAACCACAATTTACTAGGGCCATCATAAAAAGTGTAAAATCTCTTCTGCACCCTCTTTATGCTTTGTTCTTCCTTCTGCTTTTCTGATACAAAATGTAAATTAATTATTTTCTTTTTTGTTTTTTGCAACGATTGGTTTTTATGACGATTCTCACTTTATGTCAAAAATAGCATATAAAATTTGAAGTTTTCAGCAGAAAAAAATAAATTTATTGTGTCTATAGTTTTTTAGGTACTTTGTCAACAGTCACCTACTCATCACAGGGTTCTCAGCCTTATATATCTCCAAAGTATGTTTTAACTAGAGATTTCTACAGTGCATCACAATGGCTCACGGAGTGGGAAATCTGTAGTTCATTACAGGAGATAAATAGATATTATGAATACTGGGAGAGATCACATCTCGTAGGACATCAGAGCTATTGTGCAGCTTGGCATTGCATAGCTTCCACTGGATGTCTTTGTGCCAAAATCTTCAAAAACTTTCTCTTTTCCTGATTTCCTCAGTACCTGGTACATTTGGGGTTATCTGGGATGAGCTGGGAGAAATGATTTTGGACAATGAGTGGTGTTACTTTAATGTCTACTAATTTCCAATTTAGAGCTTTCTACTTTGTAACTGAAAATGTTATTGATCCTTACTTCTAAAGATTAAAAAAAAAATGGATAAGCCTGTTCATGAATATTGAAATTATTTGGAACACAGTCTGTTTAACAATTTATGGTGATTTCATAAAATTTTTTGAGTAAGTTTAGCTCTTATATTTGCAGATGTGTGGTGATGTAATTCATTATGAGTACGAATCTTGGAGTGTTTAGGTTTTTACTCCAGTGATATTGGAAGTTGTATACATTTTCTACTGGCTGGAATTAAAAAAAAAACAAAACCAAACCACAGTGTTTTGTATTTCCTCCTTTGTGTGCAACGTTACCATTCTTAGCTTCAGCCATTCAAAACACACAATTATGTATCTACGGGTTTAGAAATGTTAATTCTCACTATATGGGAAAACATTTGCTGGAATAAGATAGGAGCCTTCCATAGACACTGTACAGGCAAGTATTTAGACTCAAATATAGTTGGTAACTCTTAGCTCCATAGAGGACTCAGAATGTTAAAAGAGTAATCTAAAATGGTGACACTGCAAAACCCAGTTAATAGCAATAGATGTCTAAATCTTTCTAATGCAGTGCCAACAAAACTGAGAATTCACTGTTAACAAGGAAAATTAAAAATGTGATTCATTCTTTTGACTGCATTTTTTAATATAGTCTCTCATAATTCATCTGTGGGTTTTTTGAAATGATTATTTAAGTGGAGGCTATTTCATATATTCCTGTCAATGATCATGTTAGGTGATTGTTCCTGTCAATGTTCATGCTATATTTTAGAGTCAATTGTCTGCATGTAGTAGGTAAACACACCATTGATATACCTCATGATATATAACTAGTTTTCATCCAAATGAAAAAGTTACTAATGTTCACTTATATACAGCTGTATATGTGCAGATCTGTATGTAAATTTAGGGAATAAGTATTTTGTCAGGTAATGTGGGTTTGCAAACAGCATGCAGATGCTGCTTGCACAAAAGGTCACACATTGCTTATGAATAATGATGTAAGAACAGTTATACTGCAAAATATTTAGACTGCTGAAAAAGGCATTTGACAGCGTTGGCCTGAGCACCCATTTCAACTTTTCCTAATGATTTGGACTACTTGTCAAAGCCATGGACATTTATTGGACCCCCAAATGATATTAATGTTAACATTCCTGATGTATCTGAATTTATGTATTTAAGAAAGTAGTATTAGTACCTGACATTTATCAAGCATACTTCCTCAGACATCTCAAATTTAATCTCATGCTATATTCCTTGTACTAATGAATTGATTTCAGATGGTACCCCCAGTTTCCAAGTAGCTTGATTTGATAGATCCAATTAACAAATCTATAATAAGCCCATCACAAAGCACAAATCTTTGAAAAAACTGTTAGTAATTATTCTATATTACGGAACAAACAGAATCTAGAAAAGCATAAAGACCACCAGTGATAGTGACATTAATACACAAAGAGAGCTAATCTCTTTAAAATCTTTTTGCCTTTCTCCAATAGAATAGCTGTAACAAAATTAATTTAGACTGTAGATAAAGAATAGCTTCATATATCATTAGCTGGAAAAAAAAAATAAATCTTTTAATTGCTCTTGGGGGCAATAGATCTGACCCAAATATTCCTTCCTTAGTAAAAAAAAAAGTATTTAATAATATTAAGTAATTTTATCTCTTGTCATAAATAATTTCAAAATTATTAAATGTGATAAACATTTTCAGAGATACAAGGAATCAGACTGCCTCATTAGAAGGTCCAGTGCTGAACGAATAACACTGATCTCCTTCAGTGATGGGATCTGACAAAAGCACGAATGTGCTGAAGCTGAGATAAGAAAAAACTAATTCAGAAGTATGGTCTTGTCTTTGATCTGTCTTTGTTTTTCAAATGATGAAGTTAAACTCTGGTCCAAAATTTGTATGCTTTTAGGATAAGACAGCTTCAATGCACTTTTAAAATTATAGGAGGTTCTGTCAGCCTCAGAAAGGTTTTCCTGAGTTTGCTGACAGAACAGTTAACAAAGTGAATTGAATGGCCCTGAGGAACATTTTAGAAGTTATCTAGTGTTTAGTGTAAATGATAAAATAATTGCATTCATGTGATAACATTAAACTTTCAAAACCTACTTTTTCTTGTGTTCCCATTTTTATAAATTTCTGAAGCAAAGCAAAACTAGAAATAATGAGTCAGTTAACCTGAGCATGCTTTTCTTTTATTCTTCTGATATCAGTGGAGAATTTCATCAGGTGAAATATGATGGACTGAACTCTGTTAAACAGTCAATAAAATGAGCACACCATCTTGCATTTCCCAATAGTGTAAGTGACAAAAGGTTGCACCTGACAGAAAGAACCTAAATAGAGTGTGGACATTAACAGTAGCAGAGTGTGTTGCACATATTGAAAACCTCAAAGGTTTATTTATAGTGAAAAATATATTTTGAATAGACATTTCTAAGAGGTAGTAACAAACAAGTTGTATGTGCATTATAGTATAATGTGGATATTTCATAAATGTTAAAATATAATGCCTTTTTTATAGTGTATAATATGTTAAACTAGTTTGAAATAGGAGCAAAATAGCTATAAGTTGGGTATATTCTTTCCATTGTGTGTCATGCAGAGGTGGTGAACTCTAAACTTATTTAGGAAAATTATTATTAATCTTCTTAGTCATACGTATCATTAAATAGAGCTTAATGTTAAAAATATATGTAATATATTGTAAATTGTGACAGATCTTAAACACAAAATACCTTTATAGTTTTTATGTTTGACAGAGAATAAGCCTTTTGTTTATGTGAGAACAATATATTTTAGGGACATTCCATGACTTTATGAATCTCAACTCAGTTTTGCATGCCTGTGTTGCATTTCTGTTGAATCCTGCCAGTTCAAAAAAGTTCAAATACGAAGGCAAAATAGATTTATTACACAGTTCCTGTTCTATGGTGGCATTAAAGAATAATTCTTCCCATCAGCTCATATAGTCTCAAAGTGTATTCTTTAAAACTTCCATAAAATGACCTTAACCTGAAATTCAAGTTCACCCAGGAAAGTTAAGCTTTAACTCCCCCAAATTAATGCTTTGACCTAAAGGATTTGGGGGATTTTGTGGGGTTTTTTGTTTGGGTTCTTTTGGTTGTTAATTTTTTTTTTCTTTTTCTTTTCCTTTTTTTTTTTTTTTTTTTTTTTTTTAACTATGCTGTATTTAAGTGCTGTAAGGGTGTTAAAAAAGCAAATGATGTTGTATAGCCTCTCACAGAATAACCTCAATCTGCTTACTGAAACTTCATTTACTGCAAGGTAAAGGACAAACCAGCAATAAAAGGAGAGTAAAAAATCTGTTATCAAAAGGAGAATAGACTATAGGTCTGAAAAAGGGCTTGTGAACCTAAAAGCTTATCTATGTCTTTCACTGATATTGGCTGGTCTAATAAACTACATCTGCTCTCTGCAAACTCTACCAAGTGACTGCTAAACCCATACACAGGCAAATCAAACTAGAGTTTGAGAAACCGATAATTTACTAAGAAAATGGTTTTGTTTTCTTTCATTTAATTCCAAGGACCATAACTATTTTAAGAACAAACAGGAAAGTAAATATGCAGCTTTAACATTTGAATTACCCAACTGATTGTTTTGTAAATAGGTTAAAAAAAAAGTGTTCTGAATAAAGGTGGGGTTTTGGTAACTGTACTGTTTAATTCCCCAGTGATGATGTCTGGAAAAGACTCTACTTGGAAACTTTCCATCAGAGGGACTGCGGAGTTTGGAATCAGATCCTGGCAGTGGAATTAGAAATTGAGTCTTGTTTGGTGAATGAGTAGGTCTCTTCTAAACCAAAAGAGCCACCCTCATCTTTCAGCCAGCTCCAGGTTTTGTTCATGAAAGTACACACTGCTTGCAATGGACACAGTGGCACTGTTAACATGAGAAGACCACTGGAACCTCAGCTGTGGTAGACTACAAACATGTGATTGGTTTTGCGAAAATTAGTTGACAGAAATCATTTAAAACCATCCCCTTCATGCACTTACTCAGAATGTCTTTCCCAATACAATGACAGCATGATTTTGACAGCCTGTTACACTTTATAGGACTTGAAAACTAATGGTGTTGAACAACTGACATTGGGTTACTGAGAGATGGAAACGGAGCAGAAGTCAATGAAGATTACACAGTTTGATTGTTTAGTAAATGAAGATCTATGAGAACTGCAAATAATACAATTTTTATTGGCAGGCTAGTGTTACTTTAAAATGTGACATGAAAAGTGTGAAAAATCCATGGAAAAATGTCTGTGTTATCAAGAACAAGACTAGAGCATGAACAATTCCACTGATTTAATTAGAATGGCCTTGTAAAATATAGAGTGCTGATATTAACTTCTACTTTATGTGTCATTTCCTCTCTTCACAGCATGTGAGGGCTGACAGATCTGTTCAAGACACAACTTGTTCTTGCACTGTTTTTAGTAAATGCTGATATAGTTAGCTCCCTCCATAATTGAAAGTAGCTACTGTTGCACTATGCTAAATGACCAGAACATTAATATTAGAAGAAAAAAGTATAATGAACATAACTGTAATCTCAGAACTTCCTGGGAGAGTGAAGAAGCTGATGGCTCAACATTAACAGCGCTTTTTATTTTCTGAAATTATAGAGAAATTTTATATCATTTATTACATAAAAAACAATTTGATATTAACTTAATTTCATTATTATATAGGGGAATATACATCTTTATTAGGCCATAATAAAGAAATACTCCCAAGTTACCTGTATAATATTAACCAAGAACAAACATTAGAAAAATAAACTTTTATTCTCAGAATAGGTTCTCACCTTTGAACTATGTGTATTTATACTCAGAAGAGATAGACTGGTATTCACATATGCAGAATGACACTCAGCAAAATTTCCTTCTGTTAACAAAGGTCTACAAATTATGCAAATTTGCTTAGAAAAAGGAAGCTCCCTTTGTCAGTCTGCTCAAGGGAGAAAGTGTGTACAACTGTATGTTAATATGTGATGGAAATTTCGGAAAGTCTCTCCTTGTAGGCATAATGTAGTGTTTGTCTTTGGTTCTGCCTAGTTTTCCCCTTGAAACAGATTTCAGTTTTACCACGTAAAGTGGATTAATTTGCTTTTCTGAGTTACTATGGGGTCTGAGTTTTTAAAGCTGAATTAATAACATATTAAGTAGTGATAGAATTCATAAAATGAATTAATATCATCTATCATGCATAATATTAGTATCATACTTCATTTCAAAAAGAAAGATAGCTATTTTTTTAAAAACCCCTGAATATCTCTGCTTTTTGAAGATACAAATTTTTATATATGTAATAACTATTGTTATTGTTATTCATGTATACAGTAATGGAAACTTCTTAAGGTATATCTTATAAATACTGAATACACTAAAGCAGACTGAAAAGTAGCACGAAGTCTATTATTAGCGACATTCCAAGGCACTAGCTTTCTAGCTTGCTTTTGCTTCTAATGTATTTTACATACTGTATAATCTAAGCATGACATTAGTTGAAATTCAGTTCTCATAGTCCAGTTTATTAAAGCTCAAAGTTATGCAAATGTTGATTTTCTATCAAAGATAGTCCTTCTGAAATTACACAGGTCTTGATTCAGTATTTATGTATTTACCTACCTTGGAATGTATTTAAACCTTTATTTGCTTAACTAAAACTACTTTTATTTTTTCATTAAAAAAACAATCAGATTATTTCTTATAAGTAATAGATATGGAATCTTTTATCCTTAGATGATTTGTTCAGATATATTTTGACTGATAATGAGTGAATGTTCTTAAAATCTGACGGCAACTGAATGAATTGGTCTCATTGAAGCTGTCAAGGATATGTTCATATCGCAAAAGATCTCCAGAGCCATTTGAACAGGAGGGTCTGGTAACTGAACACCTCTTTATCATGTTGAGTATATGATTTCAGATTTATGTATCTTAGTAATGCTAATTGCTAGCTTTTTGGATTCTTTCATTTTGTGAGACTATGGGATGCAGGTAAACCATTAACTTTCAGTCATCAAAACTGTTAACTTTTACTGTTGCCACTGTTTGCCTCTGCTTCTGTAGGAGCACAAGCAGTTCAAAGGGGCTACTGGCCATCTCTCTGAAAGGCATTGATGGGTTCTGGATTAACAACTTGTTCAGTACTGCCCAGTTTCCATATTTGCCTACTATTTCTGATTATATGAACAAATAATGTAATGTATCCTGAGCTTCTGATATGATTTCTCAAAAGAATTACAAGTGTGATGGAAGGGTAGATTTAAATGCAAGGAGGGCTGTTTCTTAGGAAACCAGTTAGTAGACTGATACAGACTGACCTAAAGAAATGTGTAAACACACCTGTTGCCAGGTCTCACCAAACCTCTTCAGTGTTTAGAATGATCCTATGTAATCTACATTGATTATTCTGGGGCAGAGAGCTTTGCAGTAGTATTTTGGAGTATGACTGAAAAAAAAATGTAGTTACTGCTTTGCACAGCAATGCAGTATTTTAAAACTTGTTGTCATACTACTTTGAAACAACTTCATCCTTTTTCTTACCAAATCTCAAACTCCTCTGGAAAAGTTAAATCCTTAACACCTCTGAATGTAGAACTGTCAGAGTGGCTTTCTGACTTTAAGTCATAATCCTTGGACAATTTATGGCTCAAAACTGACTGAAAGCAACCAGTGTCAAAATGCATCTGACTGGAAGGATCTCACAATGGTTCTACCTCCAGCTTTCTACTTATGCTGCTGGAGCAAATACTATCAATAAATTTCCAAAACACATCATTCTCCTTTGCAGTTTAATACAACTGCTGAGAAACAATGGTTTGATTAATGAATACAATATGCTTTATTTGGAACTTAAGATCATAGAATCATTAAGATTGGAAAAGACCACAAAGATCAGCAAGACCAGCTGTCAACCCAACACTACCATGACCACTAAGCCATAGGTTCTCTGGGCAGCCTGTTTCAATGGTTGACCACTCTCAGATGGGTACTTCTATATATATGTCCCTTTCATAGGCCTCAGATCTTTACTAACAGCTAACAAAAGTATCCATGGGATACAGGACAAAGATGTGGATTGCCACATGGCTTGAGGTAAGTTCCAGAAGACGTTTTATACTGATTCAGAGATCCATCCTTAAGAAACTTCAAATGCTGATTTTTATCTGATCATAAACTGGCAATTGGTTCAAAGAAGAGGGTTTGGATACACTGAATGAGTGCATCTTGCTGTGAAAGCCTTGTGGCTTTCAAAGGTAATATTAAAAACAGATTAGTGTAATACTCTAGCCAAAAGGTAACAAAGATACTTGGGAGAAAAGGGCATGATTTCTTTGCCGGTACTAAATGAAGGAAGGGAGTTTTGAGAAGACAATACCAGTGCTGAGTCTCATAAAACCTTGGCATTTTACACTATGTCCACAGTGACCAGACATATATCCATATCTGCAAACTGTTCTGGGCACTGTTAGATCTTTCAGCATCACCTTCTTCATTTTGATTTGTAAGCCAAATATGATTATTTCTCTATTCCGACACTGTTTCTGTCGGAAACTACAGAATGTAGTATTTCTCAGGCCTCTTGATAATGTGCGAGTTTGGGTAAAAACAAGGGAGCTGCGAGAAAGAATGTGGGAAGGCACAAG
>JAVSBS010018452.1:40843-54356 GCA_033124195.1 Coracias cyanogaster | reverse complement strand
GTTAGAGAGATGCTAGGACAAAGGTTGGACTTGATGACCCTGGAGGTCCTTTCCAACCATAGTGATTCTGTGATTACCGTAGAATTTTCAGACAAATTGCGCATTATTTTGATTGTATTTGCATCATTTAAAATTGAACTAGTATTTCACAGAATTGAGAGCACATCGTCTACTTATGTTAGAAGTCTACATTAGGACAAGAAGTCCTAAATTGTCTGCATTAACTAGGGAAGTATAAGATATATGGTTCATATGTACACATCTCCAGCATAGAAAGCTAAATTTGACTGTATAACTCAAGCATAATTTTTTCCTATACTCACAGAGGTGGAGGCCTGAAGGGAATTAGACTACCAAGCCTGACCTTTCTATACATCATAATAAGGGCCCTGCATTCTTTGCATTTTGACTGTGGCAAAAACTGCCAGGATTACCTATGAAGCACTGAGGGTACCTCTTTGCTCTGGTTCTTTTGGTTTTTTTCCTCTCATATGCAGAGAAAGTGCTGTTCATCTTCTACTCGAGGAGGATCTAGTTTATTGTTGCAGAAAAGAACTAGCTGAGGCAATAAAATACTCTTTTGCTTCATTTCTACTTTTAGCTCTATATCAAGCCAAATACAAACCCTCAAAGGCATTATATTTCCAGCTTCCTACTTTTAAAATGTTTTTTTCAGCTTGTATTTTTCACATGAAAGAAAAAACAAATTGGTTTTCTTAATGTTCAGATAAGCAGTTGACACCAGTTATAGTCATCTCCATAGGTGCAGATACTTCAGCATCTGGGAAAACATAAGGAGAGGAATTGATTGCATATGATTTAGTGTCAATGAGAATCAATGGATTTAATCAGGTACATAGTTCATTTTAGAAAGACTCTAAAGATGCAAAGTGGTGCAGATGCAGGATATTGGTCATTTTTAGAATCTGCCAATGAGAGAGAACATGAAATTATGAATTTACATAGGGACACTGATAATCAAGAGAGCAACTTACTAGTCATGGTTTTGGAAAAACATGATGTTTGCATACACAGTAGATTTATATAATTTATCAGCTAAGCATCCTAAACTCATCACTTTTCTGGCCATTTTTTAGCTTTTTATGGTTTCCAAATATAATGTAATGTGTAAATACATTTACCATATAATGAAATATCAGCTGAAGAGAAAATCTGAAAACTTATTAATAAATTGAGTCTTTAACACTAGGACAAAAATGACCTTCACATATTTCAAAAGGTATTTGAGAGAAATATATATTAAATCAATATAGGAATATATAGGAAATCAATGATATATGTCCTCACATGCTGACCACACTTCTTTTGTTGCAGCCCAGGATACAGTGGGCTTTCTGGGCTACAGTTGCACATTTTTGGCTCATGTTGAGCTTTTCATCAGCCAGCACCCCCATGTCTTTCTTCTCAGGGCTGCTCTCAATACACTTACTGCCCAGCCTGTATTTGTGCTTGGGATTGCCCCTATAGGATGTAATACTTACCTGTAGATAAGAAGAGGCACATCCTGGAGGAATCCACTTACATTCTCTGATGGCCCAGGAGGGCTAGAGGTCCACCTTGGACTTTTAGTCAACTAGAACTCAGCCAGATGATCTCTATTTTTCTTGTTGTTTGTTTGTTTGTTGTTTCCTGCTTACATTTAAGGGCAGAGAACTGTTTACTCTAGAATGAGTGATGTTGCTTGTGTTTCCTAACATGTTGCCTTTCTGGTCTTTGTGAGGAAACTATTGTCAGAACTGAAGCTCCTTATGTTAGAGTCTTGCCAGGACCTTCTTTTTGCTGTGATTCATTGCCAGTTATTTTCAAAGATATTCTTTTGGGGTAATAGCTCCAGTTTTGTATTGCAGAGTACTGACATTAGAAGCTACTGAAACCATTAATTGCTCTCTGTGTCTAAATGCAACAGGTTCTTGCAAAAACAAAGTTTTTATTAAGTGATATAGCCAGCAGCAAAAATAACTGAATATTAATATTACTCATAAAGCATCTCTGTCTCCTATTTTCATAACTCTCTGGGCCTAAACTGGTTTAGAACACATCGAAGGGAAACAGGGTGGAGGTAGCTGCAAGGACTGCTATATAGCTGGAATGTAGTAAGTGGAAGTTATGAGAAATACACAGTTAGACTAAAACTGTGTCTATGTGAAAAATGTTGCACAGTCTAATGCCAAGTTAAATTAAAATCTTTAAAAGACACTTCAAGATTTCTGAATCTAAGAAATAAGAAAACAAAAATGTCTTCAGCCTTTCTGAACTCCATCACTGTATTCAGTCAAACTTCCTTCTTAGTCAAGTAATTGATTTTGCAACCTTCATGAAAGTGACACTGAGACTTAAGTGCCATAACTGAAAAGAACATGATAGTAAAACGGTATGTTGTATGCAAGATATCATTAAACCACCTTCCTGCTCTGAAAATCCAAACCTGATTTTGACATGCATACAAGGGGTGATTCTTTTGTTTGGCATTCTTTAAATTGTATTTAAATTAGCACAACAAAAGTATAAATATCAATGGCTACAATGATAATAGAAGAAGGAATCTATTGTTTCACCACTAGTGCTTTTCCAGTTTTTAGGTTTTATATTCCTGTGAGAAGCAAAATCTTATATGTATCCTTTCTATTGTCCTGTATCGTTTACTGTACTACATGTGCAGCTTATTAAATATGACGATGATAATGATGAAGAAATTTTGCCACTCCAGCCCACCTTTTCCTCCTGCTTAAATATTCACTGAAGTTGTAATGATTAATATTTGATAGTACCACCCTTCCAACAACAACAGCTTGTACTTTCACCAAAAAAAGCGCATAATTCAAGGTGCAGGCAGATGGAAAAGTTTGCTCAGGAGGCAGAAAGCTGTATTTTGATAAAAAAGACATTGAGTACTCTTTTTCTTGTTAGTCTTGCATCCCTAAAATCAAGGTTCTTAGAAGTTATCTCTTAACCGTCCATGACTCAGCAAAAGACTAAATTCCACACAGTTAATTAAAAAACCAAAACCAAATTGACAAAAAAAACCCTACAAAGAAGTGATTTGTACATTTACATCTTGATTGTGTGCAGTTATGTGACAGCAACAGTCAACTAATAACCTGCCTTCAGCAATGGAGATTCAGGATATTGTTTTATGTTGAATTGTCATGATATATACATATATAAAAAGATTCAGAAAAAATAAGACACTAACGAGACAGACTGGGAAATACTGACAACAATTTGTTACTTCCTGTTATTTATTAAGATCTCCTCAATACTTTGAATATGTAAGCACATATTTATTTAATTAATTAATTATTTTACCTTAAGAAACCATTACATTTATTTCAGAGAGAAAATATTTAGGTTGAAATATAACTTCTGCATATAAAACTCCTAAGGTTGGGATCTTTGGAAGGTGATTCTCTCTGACCATAATCAACTTTTGTTTAATTACAAATTTGTTTAATTGAACTATAAAATGTTTAGATTTGTACGGTATGTCTAAGGTGATCTTTGTGCATACATTCATACACTGGTAATTGGTGTGCTACTAGTTCTATTGAATTTAGTTCATTATTTGTGTTTAAAGCAAAGCATACACAAAAGAATGTATGTGTTCTTGACTGGTTTCTTAATAATAGCTGTTCAAATGTCAATTTAAAAGCAAACTATCTATTTTTTATCCTTAAGAGCATATATTTTCTTATGAATCCAACTGATATAAAATGATTTAATTACCTTGAAATATTGTCTTTGTAAAAACTATCCTTTACATTACTTTTGTCATTGAAAAACCCTAAACAGCTAAAAACCCACCTGACTTAGGTAGAATAGCAGAAAGATTACTTATTGAAGAGCTGTCACAATCATAACCCTATTTTTAACAAAATATGCTGTTATCTGCATGATCTAATAGTTGAATGCCTCTTTTGAAAAAATTGAGTGATATCTACTCTCATGTACTCAAATTGCTCACGTCATTCTGCATTAGTATAAAAAAAATAGATAGATTAAATTATTTTATCCATAGCTACTAAGCATTGCCCATGTTTTTGTGGAATTTACAACTCATCACAACATCTGCTATTTAAAGAGAATATTTTGCACTCTGCCCAGTTTTCCTGCAAACAAACAAACAAACTGTAGGCTTGAGCTATTTTAAAAGCACTCTCTGAATACAGACAAATGAAAAGGAAAAATTAGGCACTGACTTTGCATAAATTATTTGGACTACGCATTCACCAATAGAAAATTTCCTTACATTTCTAATAATTTACAATGAAGTGAAATAGACAGAAAAGTGTGATTATTAACCCCTGGGCAAGACTTTCTTATGCTGTGCTTCCAGAGCAGACCTGTGAATGAGAGATGGATAGATTGACAACTCTACCTTGGCTGGTAGCAATTGATGTAGATACAGGGTTCTGCACTGTCCTGCAAGGACGTTTATCACAAGCCAGAATTTCTACCTATTTTAGTGAAAATGCTTTGTCACTAAAGGCCAACAATTGCTTCTTTTGTTTTTGAAAATATTCCTATTAACAATAGTGATAAAATATTTTTGTGCAAGTTGACCTTCTGTGATAGTATAGAAGTTTTATTCCCTCAGAATATGAACCATTCTTTTTCAGTAGTATGAAAAATAGCATGGAAACAGTAAAAACACAAAGTCTTTAAAAAATGCAGTTCCTGAAAAAAAAAATCGCTTCAGTGATGCATTGTTTTAGATTAAATCACTGGAAAAATTACAATTTGAACAATAAAAGAAAAATATGATCAATGTGCATTAGTGATGTCAGGCTGACCATACATGATCTCCGTGGAAGATAAATGAGACTTGATAGGGCCAGAATATTATCTGGGAAATCACAGAAATAGAGATAAGAAAGAATATTGTTTTACATTCTGTTCATACCATATCTTTGTAACCTATTGCTCACATTTGTTTACCTACCATTCAGTTAGTTTTTAAACTCTGTACTGAACACTTACTGAAGCAAAGGTAGAAAAGAACCATGGTATCTACGATAACCAACTCTCTTGCTTCTTTGTGGTTGCTATAAAGAAGTAGGAGAAAATAATTATAAAAATCAAAATGATATAAAACCATTTATTCTTCCCCCATGACAGAATAAATGCTATTAAAATCACAAAAAAACTTTGGCTTGAAATCTCTGTACTTGAAAAGTAAAGGAGAGCGTTCCCAAAATAACAAGGTAAGCAGTGAGTGTGAGGCACTGCCTCCTACCAGCTGTTAGAAATGGAGACAACTGCTCTGTTGGAGATAAGTGTGTGAGTTTGCACGTGTTGGCTGCATGCCTTTCCTTTTGACTCTTGTGGAACATGTTATGAAGAGGAGCATAATTAACAAGGAAGCTGTTTGATAGTATTATTTTGAGAGTTTATTTAGAATTGACAATGCTAGTAAAGAGAGGAACACATATGCCAGGAGAGAGAGAAGAGAGTCTTCTATAACTGTTGTTGAGGGAAAGGTAAGTGAAGGAAATAATACGTGCTAAATATAGTACTAAAGGGTTTAGAAAATGATGTTTATTTGAACATGAGTTTGCTGTAAATCCTTAAGACAGAGCATCAACCAAAACCTTTTGGGGGCCTGATGGAAAGACTTCTTTCAGTTTTTGGAGAATTTTGTATTAGTCTTCATGTGATTCTTTGCCTATCTATTGAAATAACAGAAACAGTACCTAGGTCAGCTCAAGCAACATGTAACATAACACAATTCAGACCTACTTTTATTAGGCAAAGGCTAAAGAAAATAAAACTATTCATTCAGTTATTGAAGACTACTACGATTTGCAGACATAAAAATAAATTAAGTTGAATTTTGAGCCAATTATTTGGGATGAGTTACATGTCATTTTGTTTGTGGCATAAGGTTTCAGCAGGAGTTGGTGGAAAGCATGTTAATCATAGCAGGCACACAAATCTCTGGCCCAGTATAGATAGCAGAGAGTTCCATAAATTTTCTGGCATAGAGTTTGTCAGTGACTATGCAACATAAAGCTGCATTTATGCTGATTAGATAATAGAATAAAGAACAGATTAAATTAAAGCAACTGTTTTGTTTTAGTTTAATTTAGATTCTAACTTTGACAGTAAATGCTGGAAAATTTGCAGCTGAAAGTGAAACTCAAGACTTAGTCCAAACTACAGTATGAATATACAATATATACTATATAAACCCAGCATTTTCATAGTATCCTGCAGGCATTTAATAGTTTCAAAGTCTTAATTCAAGGAAGCATTCAGTGTATAACTGCATGCAAGTTCAAGAATTCAAAATTAAATGAAGAAACAATAACGCTGCAGAACAGTAGGTCCCCATGGAAATCCATTATCTGTACTGAGATCCCCTGGTGATCTCTAGTTCCACCCTTCTCATAAGAGCAGCAGCGAGTTGAAGGGTAGAACATTGTAATTTCTACAGATTTCTAAACACTGTGTATATCTCTCTGGTAGTTTCCAAACAAACTATTGAGAAGGATTTTAGACATTGTAGAAGAAATATAATAGAAAGAAGTGAAACTCAGATTAAAACAGATAAACTGGATGCTCAGAAAGATGAACGTTTGATCAATTACCTTTAATACTTACAAAAGAAAAAAAAGGAAGGATGGAATACACCTTGGAGGATACAGAGAAGATGAAGCTACCAAATGCTGCCTTTGCTTCAGTCTTTACTGCTAAGAACAGCCCTCAGGAATCCCAGGCCCTGGAGGTAACAGAGAAAGTCTTGAGGAAGAGAGACTCTTCATTGTTCGATGAGGACTGAGCTAGAGATCATTTAGGCAAACAGGACACCCACAAATACATGGGCTCTAAGTGGATGCACCCACGAGTGCTAGGAAAGCTGGCTGATGTTACTGCTAAGCCACCTCCCATCATTTTTGAAAGATCATGGAGAACAGGAGAGGTGCCTGGGGACTGAAGGAAAGACAATGTCACCCCAATCTTCAAAAAAGGCAAGAAGGAGGACCAAGAAAATTACTGGCCAGTTACCCTGACCTCCATCCCTAGAAAGGTGATGGAACGGCTCATTCTAGAGGTCATCTCTAAGCACATGGAGGAAAAGAGGTTATCAGGAATAGTCAGCATGGATTCACCAAGGGGAAATCACACCTAACCAATCTGATAGCCTTCTGTGATGGTGTGACTAGGTGGGTAGATGAAGAGAGAGCAGTGGATGTTGTCTATCTTGACTTCAGCAAGGCTTTTGACACTGTCTCCCATAACCTTCTCATAGTAAGCTAAGCATGTGTGGGTTAAATGGTGGATCTAGACGAGATGGAATGAGAACTGGCTGAATGACAGAGGCCAGAGGGTTGTGATCAGAGTCTAGTTGGACACCTGTTGCTAGTGGTGTTCCACAGGGGTCAGTACTGTGTCCAGTCTTGTTCAGCATTTTCATTAATGGATGAAAGGATGGAGTGTACCCTCAGCAAGTTTGGAGGAGGGAGGAGTGGCTGACACACCAGAAGGCTGTACTGCCAGTCAGTGAGACCTGGACAGGCTGGAGAGTTGAGTGGAGAGGAACCTAATGAAGTTCAACAAGAGCAAGTGTAGAGTCCTGCACCTGGGTAGGAATAACCCCATGCACCAGTACAGGTTAGGGGTTGACCTGTTGGAATGCAGCACCATGGAGAAGGACCTGGGAGTCCTGGTGAAAACATTAACCATGGGCCAGAAGTGTGCTCTTGCGGTCAAGAAGGCCAATGGTATCCTGGGTCTGCATTAAGAAGAGTGTGACCAGCAGGTCCAGGTAGGTTTTCCTCCCCCTCTACTCTGCCCTAGTGAGGCCACATCTGGAATGCTGTGGCCAGTTCTGGAATCCCTAATTCAAGAGAGACAGGGAATTACTGGGTTCCAACGGAGGGCTATGAAGATTATGGGGCAACTGGAGTATATCTCTTGCAAGGAAAGGCTGAGAGATCTGGGTCTGCTTAGCCTGGAGAAGAGAAGACAGAGAAGATATTACAAATTCTTCTCATTATCTAAAGGGTGGGTGTCAAGAGGACAGGGCAAATCTCTTTTCAGTAGTGCCCAGTGATAGGACAAAGGACTAACAAAAACTAGAACACAGGAAGTTACACCTAAACCTAAGGAAACACTTCTTTACTGTGAGGATGACAGAGCACTGGAAGCACTGGAATAGACTTCCCAGAGAGTCTGTGAAGTCCCCTTCCCTGGAGACTTTAAAAACCGACTTCTTGTGAAACCTGATGTAGATGAACCTGATTTGGGAGGAGAGTTGGACTAGATGCTCTCCAGAGGTCCCTTCCAACCCCTACCATTCTGTGATTCTGTGAATCTAAATTGTGTTATATGGAGAATAACATCAATTAATAGCTTTCATTAGAAAAGGTATTTGCAAGACTGTTGAGTTATACTTCATGATCACATTCAATAATCACATTCCAAACCACCTGGTAACATTTAAAGGGTTTGTTTGGTTGTCTGTTTTCTACAGTACATTGTGGTACATCTATTTACTGTCATATAAATGTTTAGGTGTTATTAAAATCAGACTCCATCTATGTGAAACTTGAAATTCTGAAATATATTTATCTACGTATACAAACTTTCACACACACATACATATAATATTTTTTTTTTAAAGGAAGATATTCTTCCTGAGTTTAAAAAATTATCCTTGTTACACTTAAGCAATCGCATTTGCTTTTGATAAATCTAGAATTTTTATACTTAAAACTGATATCTGATCAAAGCTACATATTTATAGAATCATAGAATATTTCAGGCTGGAAGGGACCTCTGGAGGTCATCTAGTCCAACCTCCCTACACAAGTAGGGACATCTACCTAGGTCAGGTTGCTCAGAACATCATCAAGCCTGACCTTGAATGACTCCAGGGATGGGGCCTCCACCACCTCTCTGGGCAGCCCATTCCAGTGATCTATTACCCTCGTGTTAATGAACTTTTTTCTAATATCCGACCTAAATCTACCCTTTAATAGCGTAAAACCATTACTCCTTGTTCTATCACTACAAACCTTTGTGAATAGACCTTCCCCTGCCTTCCTGTAGGCCCCTTCAGGTACTGGAAGGTCAGTGTAAGGTCCCCCCGGAGCCTTCTCTTCTCCAGGCTCCCTCAGCACCACATCTACATTTCTTTTAAATACTTCCAGGGATGGTGATTCAACCACTTTCCTGGGCAGCCTCTTCCAGTGCTTGATAACTCTTTCAGTGAAAAATTTTTCCCAATTTTCCTAATTTTTCCAACATAAACCTCCCCTGGTGCAACTTGAGGCCAGATTCATTGTGGGTCTTCTTAAGATTGGCCTGTCCCTCTATAGCGTGTGATCCAGCCCCATTATCATTTTGGTGGTCACCACTGAATTTGATCCAGTTTGTCAACGTCTTTCTTGTACTGGCAAGCCTCAAAATGGACACAATACTCCAGATGTGAAGGGAAATAACCACTTCCCTCAACCTGCTGGCCACACTCCTGTTAGCACATAGTCCTCTCTGTAGGCATTTCCCCTGCTCCCTCTGAACACCTTTCAGATCTGAGAGAAGAAAAGTGTGCTGCAAATCAACCAAACCAAACCATGTTTTATTCCCTTACCAGTATCAGGATCAGAAACCAAGTTCAGGATCTTTCCAGGCTCTGAATTGATATTGAAGCAGATGTTCTTTTGGCTCTTGGGCAGGTGTATGATGAAATGTGGGTCATTGTCAACTGAAACATAGAAAAGAACCAAGCATGAGAAGCGGATCAGTACCTGCCCCAGACAGAGGGGGACACTTTCCTCAGAGGATTTTGAAGCACTTTTTACAACTCCTCAGAGTAAATTGAGGGCTATTCCCACTCCTGCAGTAGCTAAGGAAGTTCTTAGGTGCTCTTTAAAAAAGCCCCTCAGACACTTTCCCCTTGTATACTTCCCCTGTTTAAGGAATGTACATGACATTATTGGCTTGAGGAGCACCACTAAGTGCAGTGAACTACTGGTTTAACTGGTCAGCTGCACACTAGGGTGCTATACGCTCAACCTTGAGTTCTAGAGCTTTATTTCTTCAAGATGGAAGCCAGCCTCCAGGTGATACCAAGGACCCATTTGAACACCAGATGGACAGAGACACATGTTTGAGGCCTAGGAAAGAACCTAAGGCATGGAAAGCAGGACTTGGGTGACACCTCTGTTCAAAACTAATATCCAACCACCTCAGGACCAGCTGTTGCCTTTTTCTAGAAGTGACACTCTCCTGGTACATCAGACTCTCAGACTGAGAAGCTCTCAGACATGTTGTAAGTCCATACAACTATACTGATGTTGGATAAAGATACATCCCGGCTACCAGCTTCCCTGAGGAACACAGTCCAGGACTTGTTCTCACAGTATGTTTAACACTCTGGTGGCTTTGGGCCCCTCTGAAAGTCATATATTCTTTTGAAATTTGTCTCAAATGAGACAAACACCCACACTAGTTACTTAAGGCATCTGCCTCCAGTCTTGTCTTGAAGTGCAAAGCTGGTTTCGTGGTGGCTGGCATCTCCTTGTCAACAATTGGAGACATACCCACACTCAGTGTTGCTTATGGGGATATCCAGACCAACTTTCATTCATTCACTGGTGTTCCTCATCTTTTGGAAGTATTGAACTCTTCCTGTTCACTAGACAAATCCTAGACCTTTGACCAGAAAAGTCTTCAGAAGAACCTGAGAGGTAGGTACCCCCCGAGGCATGAAGGAGCTTTCAAATATATTCATTCTCTTGAATATAGACCTCAATCATTTTTCCTTACTCTCACCAGCTCCTTGATCTTCCTCAATGTTATGCCAAGGCCTGTTCTGATCAACATTCCCAGGAACAAAAAGGATTTCCAGTGCAAAATCTGTGTAGAAGTCGGACAGATAACCTCACCTTGCTCACCTTCTTCTCCAAGCCATTTCTTGACTATCCAAAGTCTTAGATTAACCCTTGAGCTATGCTGAGTTGGAGTTTTATGGCTCTTTGTTTGATAGCTAGGTGAATACACACATCTGCAGCAGACACACTCCCAAAGTTACTGTAGTTCCACTGCTTCTATAGGCGATGCTTCTCACATCTGCTGCTCACAGTGGAGGGTTTAAGTAGGAGCTAAACTGTGGCAAAGGCCCAAGCATTAACAGGATCCATCAGTTATCAGAGAATTCAGAGATTTTTATCTACCACAGAGTGTTTATCTGTCATATATAACTGCAGTAACTTCATATTAGCTTTGATACTGCAGAGAAGATGAATGTAAACCCAGGGAGTAGCCTCAGCATCAGGGAAGCACTCGACAGAAGATGGGGTCATTGGGATCCTATTAGAATCATAGAATGGGCTGGTTTGGAAGGGACCTTTAGTGGTCATCTAGTCCAACCCCCCTGCAGTGAGCAGGTTGCTCAGAGCCCCATCCAGCGTGGCCTTGAACACTTCCAGGGGTGGGGCATCGACCACCTCTCTGGGCAACCTGTTCCATAGGATCTAAACTAGTCCCATGCTTGTAACTTAGAGTGTATTTCACAGAATCACAGAGTGGTAGGGGTTGGAAGGGACCTCTGAAGATCACCTAGTCCAACCCCCCTGCCAAAGCAGGAGCCTAGAGTAGATCACACAGGAACACATCCAGAAGGGTTTTAAATGTCTCCAGAGACGGAGATTCCGCAACCTCTCTGGGCAGCCTGTTCCAGGGCTCTGCTACCCTCACAGTAAAGAAGGGTTTCCTCACATTTAGGTTGAGCCTCCTATTTACCAGGTATGGCTATTGCCCCTTGTCCTGTCACTGGACACCACTGAGAAGAGTCTAGCCCCAGGTTGTACAGGTACATCTATTCAAAGTCAAAATGACTCAGGTTTCTGTAAAGAAAAGCTTAATCCTTGGGTGCTAGATGGATTTGCAAAAATGTGACTGAGGTGGCTGGGATTTGGGCTGCAGGACTGTGCCCTGCTCAGACCTTCAGCAAGGGCTGCATCGAGGGCCATTTACACTGACGTTCTCTGCAACAGCAGCGAAGTAGCTTCATCATCCAGTCTCAGCAGTTGATTTATGGACTAGCCCCTAAATGAAGATGCAGCTTTTACAACAATTCAGAAAACTCAGCAAGAAAAATGAGGACGATGATGAGACTCCTCCATCATTATTGGGCTCAGCATCTTGACACAGAAGCTGAAGTTCCCAAAGTGCCCAATAACTTTGGTTATATCACCTTTATTTGCTTATTAGGCATGGAGCGTTGCTGCCTGGTGTTTCTTTGCAGAGAGATATTGCAGCTTGTACCTCTGTTTATGCTCAGGGAGGACACAGGAGGACTCCGTTGCTCCGGCGTGTAGCTGACTGGTACAGCCGTGATATTGGCCCAGGCTGGGATACCTTTGTTATTATTCGGTGCGTTTGGAGTTAAACCCAGAGTACCTGTTAAATGACAGACGTAATTAGGTTTTTGTTAGTGACGACATATTTAATGGCGTAGTTTTAAAACTAATGCAGTAGATCAGAGCCTGATGTTGTTATACTGAAGTAAAGCAGGTGCAACACCATTTACAACAGGCTTGTGTAATGAAGTTAGGATGGATTTACTCCAGTACCTCCAGCAGGAATACGACCTACCAGGGCGGCTGAGCTAACCATAAGCTATTGCTGAAAAATGGACCCTGGTTTTTTAACTCTTAGTCATATGAACAGGCCCCAATTTAGTAAGTCTCCCAAAGCAAGGGCTTGAGTGTTTTTCCAAGTAAAAAGCTGAATTTAAAAAATGTAGCATGTGGCAAAAGGTTTGCTGACTTGGGTCCTGTGTTTGAGGTGCCTGAGAAAAGGTAGGACTCCTTCTGCACGCCCTAGGATGACCCACGTGAATAAAGGCCGCAAAGAAGTGCAAGCATTTAAAATATGATGCCCTCACCTGTGCCCTCTGCTAGAGCCTTCTCTGCCTTTGCCATGACAGAGGCAGGAGGAATGATCCATGAAATGCTCTATGAAACTTGGTTTATTTTAATATGTTGGGCTGAAAAGGACAAGAGCTGAAGCAGGGTACATATTCCCATCTGCTGTCCCTGCCCTGAAGAGGGGTAAGGGGAAAAAGGAGCTGTGGGACAACAGCAGGGCAGAAGATTTCACAGCTAGATCTTCTAAATCTTCAGCATCTCCTTTCTTGAACCTCTGCCTCAGATCACAGTCTGCTTTTACTCAGGTAGTGCTGTTTCTATTAGCACAGTTATTTGTGAAGTCTGTGCAGATAATAATGGAATTAAAAACTGGACAAAGGCTTCTGAGTTTCCAGGTCATATTAATTTCACAGAAAATTATGTCTGAGGGAGCTCTCCTGTGCATGGTCCAGTTTTGCAGTAAGTCTGTCACGATAAAAGAGCAATTAGACAACCCTTTGGAAAGTGAGTGATTTCAGTAGAAGAGATACAGGCTCTGTCTGTGAAGACAGACTGTGCAGCTCTGATGGAATCATAGAATCATTAAGGTTGGAAGAGACCTTTAAGATCATCAAGTC
>JAVSBS010018452.1:20911-40743 GCA_033124195.1 Coracias cyanogaster | reverse complement strand
CCATAGACTTATTTATGTTCAGGTTCCTCAGGTGATCATGAACCTTGTCCTTGCTTAGAGTGGGAGGGACTTTGTCAGCCTGTTCCCTGTCCTGTGGGTCACCATCTTGAGGGCTGTGAGGAGAGAGGTTGGAGGTTGCCAGTGAAAACCCAGGCAAAGTAGTTGTTTACCTCAGCTTTCTCCTCATCACTTGTTGCTAATTCACCGTTGTTAATCACCAGGGGGGGTGTGCATCTTCTTTGACCTTCCTTTTTTGATTTAGATACTTATAGAATCTTGTCTTGTTTTCCTTTGTATCCCTCACCAGGTTCAGCTCTAGTTGTGCCTTGGCCTTCCTGACTTTGTCCCTACATAAACAGGCAGTGTCCCTTTATTCCTCCCAGGTTACCTGTCCTAGTTTTAACTGTTTGTGCAGTTTCATCTTGTTTCTATTGTAAAAGAAAAAAGTTCTTGTCTGATAAAGCTTTGACATGCATAAAAATATCTTCATTATATTCCTTTTGACTGTTTTAGATAAGATTACTATATACTAATTTCTTTATTTAGACATTGGACTATAAAGTAGTCTAATACTCAAAGGTAGTCTCATACCTATTGATAATGTATTTTTTCCCTAAAAATATAAAAAGGTGTGTTGCATAGCTTTATCTTTATTATTTGTTTCTTTGTTTCTATTCAGGAGTTATACTAAACACCTTCTATGGTTTTGTGATCAGCAAACACGGTAACAACTTGCAGCATGCTATCACCGGTGTCTATTTTATGGCAATTCTGCCTCACAAAGTCATGCACAAGCAATTTACTTGAGACAGACTAACATAATCATTAACACTCCAAAGCCACTCTGACCTAGGTCAGACCTGGTAAAAACAGCTGCTTCTTAATGATATCCAATTTCCTTCTAAATCTTGTTCAGATAAATTCATAAATCACAAGTTGCTATCAGTTCACGGCAAACCTCCCTTTCAAATGATAGCCCTACAGAGATTATTTGAAATCATATTATACAGCCATCTGAAGGTCCGGTGTTGTCAATTGGAGCATTAAAAACTCATTTGTACCTGTTTAGAGCTAGCTGCTGTCAAAGGCCCATGAGATGGGAAGTAAAAATATAAGTACCAATAATTTTTTCGAGTCACCTTTGACTCTCATTGTTCATATGAAACAAGAAACCTACTTCTTCTAAACCACAGGCAAACTGTCTAGGAGAGGAATTTAGGGGCCTTCATGTGCAGTTACAGCTCAGATACTGGGATATCCTGCCTGGACCTGAGCTGCTGCTCGAGAAAGATGCCAATGTCTCACAGTCCCCTGTCTCACCCACCGGCCTTAGGCTTGTCTTGGATGCTTTGAAACATCTATAATGGCACTAGACAACTATATTTAGGCATCTCTGTTGCTTTCTCATTCTACTTCTAGGGTAAAAACTGTTATCCTCCATTTATTACTAATCTGCAGATGTGGCATGTATCTAGAATATTAATTATGAACAAAAACCCTAGCTTTTCCCCTGTTCAGTAAATGTACAGATCACATCTACAGTAAACCAAGGAGTTTAAGTATGAGAGTAATTCTACAAACAAAAAAAAAAAATAGCAGCAACTAGTACCAGAATGTTTGCTGTATTAGGATAGAATCATAGAATCATAGAATGTATTGGGTTGGAAAGGGCCCCTAAAGGCCATCTAGTCCATCCCCCCTACAATAAGCAAAGACATCTCTAACAAGATCTGGTCACTTAGAGCCTTATCAAGCCTGACCTTGAATGTCTCCAGGGATAGGGCCTCCACCACCTCCCAGGGCAACCTGTTCCAGTGCTTGACCACCTTCATATTAAAGAACTTCTTCCTAATGTCCAACTTAAATCTACCCTTTTCTAGCTTAAAACCATTACCCCTTGTCCTGTTGCTACAGACCCTTGAGAACAAATCTCCTCCTGCCTTCTTATAGGCCCCTGCAAGACAGATACCTGGGGAAATGTTAAGAAGCATCAAGTACATCAGAAGGTGGTGTAACTTCTGCTTTCTCCTGTGTGTTATCCCCAAGTAAAATTGCATGCTTAACAGATCCTAAAAAAAAACCCATATAACCATGCATTACTCCTAGATTTACCAATCAGGATAAAAATAGTGGAAAAGAACCTGGGGGTGTTGGTCAACAGCCAGCTTAATATGAGCCAGCAGTGCTCCCAGGTGGCCAAGAAGGCCAGAGCATCCTGGCTTGTATCAGAAACAGTGTGGCCAGCAGAACTAGGGAAGTGATTGTTCCCCTGTACTTGGCAATGGTGAGGCTGCACTTTGAATACTGTGTTCAGTTTTGATCCCCTCACTACAAGAAGGACACTGAGGTGCTGGAACATGACCAGAGAAGGGAAGCAAAGCTGGTGAAGAGTCTAGAGCACGTCTTATTAGGAGAGGGTGAGGGTACTGGGGTTATTTAGCCTGGAGAAAAGAAGGCTGAGGGGAGAGGACATTGCTCTCTACAACTACCTGAAAGGAGGTTTTAGCATGTGTGTGTGTGGGGGGGTCAGTCTGCTCTCCCATGAAACAAGCAATAAGACAAGAGGGAACAGCCTCAAGTTGTGCCAGGGGCAGTTTAGTTTGGACATTAGGAAGAATTTATTCACTGAAGGGGTGGTCAAGCATTTTAACAGACTGCCTGGAGAAGCAGTTGAGTTACCATCCCTGGAGATATTTAAAGATACATAGGTGTGGCATTTAGGGGCACGGTTTAGTGGTGGATTTGGCAGTCTTAGTTGTCAAGGATTAGAGGCTGGGCTGGACTCTAGACAAATGACAGACACTCTCTAGGAACACATCTCCCTTCCCAAAGGGGAAGAAGAAGGGAATAAGGGAGAGACACTTACAGATTGTAAAAGAAAACTAAAATAGCTTTAATGAAAATACTAACAATAAAATGAAATATATACAAATGCATACAAAACCAGTATCAAACCCACCCCCCTGATGGAAATTATGTCACCATCACCACTGATGCTGTGGAGCAGGCACTGGGGAAGTCCCAGACTGGACTCAGTGACAGATACGAACCAGATTCAGGAGCTGGATTATGGAATTGTCTTCAGGAATGCACATACTGGGATCGAAGGCAGAACAGAGTCATTCTCAGATATCAGCCATTGAAGAAGAGAGCTTGACCCTCTTGATCCCATAACTTTATACTGAATATGATATATACAAAATGGAATACCACATTGTTCAGTTTAGGGTCACTTGTCCTGTCCGCTCCTTCCCACAGGTGCGGCCTTTTACTTTCTACTAGCCCAATGTGGCACACAAGATTTAGCAGTGGCCTTGGTATGCACAGGAGTAAGTATAAGCAAGAGCCTTTCTGCATACCAGTCCTTTGTAGTAACTGCATGTATCAAGCGTTATCACTACTAGAAGCAGACACTGTCTGCAAAAATATTCCATTAACTTCAGAAAGTGCAATTACTTAGAAGAGATTTAGCTGAAAAGTAAAATCTCTGAACAGAACTAGTTCTGTTCTAACTCAAACCAGGACTTGATGATCTTAAGAGTCTTTTCCAACCTAAATGGTTCTATGATTCTATGTTTCTAAAAGATGCATAGATTCTGTCAGTGTTTTTGACTCTACAGGATAAAACAAATAAAATTAAAACAAAACCAGACTCCCTTTTATACATTTAATTGAAATGTCTAAGCTTCTAAATATATGTGAAACTTTCAGATTTCATCAGCAAAGATTTATATGAGACTGCAATGCCTCATACTGATTTGTTCAGTATTATGCTACACGTAGGGATACACTACCACATATATACTGCTGTGAAAAACATTTGAACTGCATAGTGATTCAGTGCAATTTTTGTATACCTTTCTCTTCCAGTCTTAGCCAAGGAATCCCATTAACCCCAATGTCAGCAGACTTAAAAAGCAGAATAGTAGTCCTTAACTTCATTTCTGTGTACAACAGACACCATAAAAATTCTTTAAACATTTTTAAGAAATCTATGTTTCTATGGTATTGAATAGTCTTCATCTAGAATACTACCCAGTAAAAAAGAAAAGTATGAAAAAGTGGTTTGAGCTATTAAAAATGTGCCTGTTAGTATTCCATGTAAACTTTTAGGAAATCACTGGAGGTAACAGATTTTAGAGGATGTAGAGGGAGTTTGTTTGGCAAGTTTAGTAGTGTACATCATTATACTAATTACGGTATAGTTCACTTGTGCTAATTACATGCTAGTATTGACATATGTATTGTTAATGATAGGAGTTGTGTTTTAGCTTGTTTTTCTTTTTTTTTTTTCTTTCATAAATGAGAAGATAGGTGCTTTAGGGTCAGTGGTTTTTATGTTAAATCTTACTTTTAGAAGTTCTTTACTTTTTGAAGAAATAAGTCCTTACTACAAATATAAATTAAAATATGTAAGTCTTTCATTATGAAATTTATGTGAATGGCTATGTAGATATATATCTCAGTGCTTTATCACGGTACTCACAAAATTAAACTCACAGTAGCTAGTTGGCAGATTAATGGAATTTGATGTTAAAACAAAATAAAATCAAAACCACCTGTTATCTACAGTTCGGTTCAGTTATTTACTAGAATACAATGCAAAACATTTAAAAAAGTATAAGCTGTGAATGTTGTCTGTCTGGACTTTAGTAAAGCCTTTGACACTGTTTCCCACAACATTCCCCCAGAGAAACTAGCTGCTCATGGTTTGGACGGGTGTACACTCCACTGGGTAAAAAACTGGCAGAACAGCCGAGCCCAAAGAGTGGTGGTAAGTGGAGTTAAATCTGGTTTGCAGCTGGTCACAAGCAGTGTTCTCCAGGGATCAGTACTGGGGTCAGTCCTGTTTAATATTTTTTTTTTTTATGATCTTGATGAGGGATGGAGTACACCCTTACTAAGTTTGCAGACAACACTGAGCTGGGTAAAAGTGTTGATCTGCTTGAGGGTAGGGAGGCTCTGCAGGGGGATCTAGACTAATTGAATTATTTTCAATAAGGCCAAATGCTGGGTTCTACAGTTTGGCCACAACAACCCCTGGCAACGCTACAGGCCTGGGAAGGAGTGGCTGGAAAGCTGCCCAGCCAAGAGGGAGCTGGGTATGTTGATTGACAGCCAACTGAACATGAGCCAGCAGTGTGCTCAGGTGGCCAAAAAGGCCAATGGCATCCTGGCCTGTATCAGAAATACTGTGGCTAGCAGGACCAGGGAAGTGATTGGGCCCTTGTACTTGACACTGGCGAGGCCTCATCTTGAGTGCTGTGTTCAGTTTTGGGCCCTTCACCACAAGAACATTGAGGCACTACAGTGTGTCTAAAGAAGGGCAACAAAGCTGGTGAAGTGTCTAGAACATATCACAGAATCACAGAATCACAGAATGTATGTCCTATGAGGAACAGCTGAGAGAACTGGGGTTGTTTAGCCTAGAGAAAAGAAGGCTCAGGGAAGACCTTATCACTCTCTACAACTACATGAAAGAAGGTTACAGAGAGATGGGGATCGGCCCGTTCAACCAATGACCACAAGTTGTGCCAAGGGAGGATTAGATTAGATATTGGGAGGAATTTCTTTACCGGGGTGGTTATCATGCCTTGTAACAGGTTGCCTGGGGTGGTGGTGGAGTCCCCATCCCTGGAGGTGTTTAGGGACATGTAGATGTGGTGCTTAGGGATATGGTTTAGTCAAGGACTTGTCAGTGTTAGGTTATATATTGAACTCAATGATCTTGAAGGTCTTTTTCTACTTAGGCAATTCTGCGATTCTGTGACTCTGTGAAGTAGGCTTCAGGAAAGCCAAGATGACATTACTTAAGGGAAAATTGTGTATACTTAATTCAAAATTTACTGTTAAAATTTTGCTGAGCTTTGAAGAATAAAAAAGGCTGGAGAGATTACAAGCATTTACTGCTTCTGATTTATTAACTGTAAGTCATATAAGAAGTAAATGGTAAAAAACAGTTACCTGGCTAATTTATTTCTGAAATTTTAAGCAAATATTGACAATGGCAGCTAGTCATCAGTCCAGTAAAAGCCTTTTTTTATCAAGGAACATAACTCTTTTCCCCTTCCTCTACTCAGACAAGAACTCATTAAAAAAAATTCTATTTCTATTGAATTGGTGCCTATTATAGTCTACAGCAGTGATGTTAATATTCACTTTGTTCAATCCTTTTATTACTTCAGTGCAATCCATAAAGTATCTTTTGTTACTTATCTGTCATCTCCTTCAATAATCAGTTTGGTAGGTTTAACTTTTCTGATCACAGAATTTCTAAGTTTAGAATAATTTAAGAACATGTTTTAATCCACAGAGGATCCAAAAATTTAGGTAACTTTACAGCACCTAGCTATCATATTCGATGTTTATTTTCAATACCTGTATTGTGAAATAATATTGTTAATACAATGGGATTCTGGTAGATATCTAAGTTTAAGTTTCTAAAATTGCATGTTTAAAGACTGTTAGAGTCACCTGTTATATCATGACCATGTTAAATAGCTAAGACTGACAGGGTCTTAAGCCTCATTCATATTTACCATATAAATATTTATTTTGCTAGGTTGTCTCAAACTTGATCATGTTGGTCAAGTGACCAACCATCTCAGCTGTCACTAGACATTCACTTTTGCTAAAGTAATTGAGTCCTGTATGTCTATTTTTAGAAGATGTGAGCTATTTTACAGACTATTATAAACAGACTACATAGTCATCATCTATAGGAAGAGATTACAGTTACCTGACATACAGCACATAAATGTTGGTACCTTAATCTGTCATGTGACTTCTGTTCTACAGGTTTCAGTGTGTTACCTTTTTTATCTTTTATAGTTAGATAGTTGTTGGTGTTTGGTTTTGATCCATTAAAGCTTATCAAGTTAGGGTTAAATAACATGCAGCAGAGGTGATTATTAATACAATTAACAAAATTGTCAGCTTTCTAAAAGACTCTAAACAGTTAAAATGATTCTGAAAAACATTGATCCATTAGGTGACCTGCACCATAGTAAACTTAAGCTAACACTACCTTTCATTGTATTTGGAATATTAAAAAAAAGATCTGTTGCTATATTTTATACCTTTTGTTTCCTCTCCTTGTTACCTGTGCTCACAACTGCTGTTTGACAGGTTGTCCTCTTTGTTGTGTTTGCAGAACACTGTTGGGAGGGATGATATGAATCAAATCAAGAAATTAATACAGTTGATAATAATCCATTGGGTTTTTTTCTTCCCCCTCCAGTTCCCTGGTTTAGATGCACAGTACATCTCAACAAATAATTACACCAGCACAACTGAATGAGTGGAACAAAAAACAAGGTTGATTTGGTACAGTGGTAGCTTGTACTGTTGAAGATGGTGGTAATCTTGAGAACATACATATGGAAGAACAAAGTAGGGATGACACAAAATGTTGATGCTAAAGGAATATTAATAATAAAAACAAACAACTACCCTCACATCCAGAATATAATTTGATGAGTAGACCATCCCCTTACAATACTGAGCTACATGGGAAAAACTTTTTCCTATTCTGTGTTTCTTCAAGGTGTCAAGGATAATCTCCAATTAGAAACGTGACACAATGTTTATTGGTACTACTCAAGGGGTAAAGTGTAAGATGATATCCTTTAACAGAAATATAAAATGCTTAAAGGACATAATTAATGTTGGGGTGGTTGATAATTTTATCCACCACACAGGAGAGTGCACACAGTGAGAAAGAATACGCTTTCACAGAAAGAATAGTAGGCTTTCACAATGGTCCTACTGAGCAAGAAGATTATTTAAAGATACTGAAGTAACTTCAGAAAGGAGAGACTACTTACCTTGCAATTTGGCTTTTCTGAAGATCCCCTACCAAATCCTGAGTCCTACAGAGTGAAAAATGTGGAAGTGGTCAGACCTTTGGTGCTCCACAAACCATTGATGGGAACTCACATTATGGAGTGGAGACAAATGAATCAACAAACCTAAACTACACGTTTCCATTCTAACTTTAACCATAGGTCAATACACAAGTACTATCTCACCATAGTATCTTCTAAAACAGCACAGAATCTTCTTTAACAGTACTTTTAATTATTGATATAATTTCAGGAGAGCTAAAATGTAAAAACCTGCTATAAATTAAAGATATAGATGCAACAATTGCTGCATAAAAGCAGAGAACAAAATCATTGTCAAAATTATTATATGAAAATAAAACAGTTTACATATGCATATAAAAAAAGCTGAAAAACACAATAACATCTCATTTTCTCTTCTTAGCTATATAATAGGTACAAACATTACTGGTAACATGTATTCTATACAAAATCTTGTCTATATTTAAAAAACCCAGCAATTTTAAGATATATTTCGAGTTCTTTAATTTCAGCACAGTAACATTCCTTTTGAAAGGCCCTTCCTTACAATACTGTCTGGTAAATGCAAAAAAGTGAGATTAAATTTAGTGTCTTGAGGCAGGCAGAGATCCCAATTAGGCCACTCTGCCTCTGCTAAACAAGTCCTGTGGCACTCAGCTAGCTTTATTTTTGAAAAACTGTTCAGTCTGGGAGGTGGAACCAGAAAACAGTCCAGACATTTTTCTTTAGTGATAATGATGCCAAGAAAAGAAAGTCATGGCAGTAAAAATTGTACATGAATTTGCACATAAGGTTTTGTACACTCTAAGATAAGACACCAAAGTGACTGCTGAGGTTTTTTATAATAACCCTTATTGAGACGGAATTTAGGGCTTAGCAGAAATCTTGGAAAGTTATTAAAATAGAGATCTGCTACTGCCTAAAAATACAGAATCCGGAAAAAATCCACAGCATCATCTTGATTTTGTAGCATCTGGCACATACCAGGAATGCCTTGAGGACGGCCTTTTTGTGAACTGAATATTCTGTGTAGAAAAAAATGGCCTTTAAGAAAAAAATATTCATTGTGTCAAAATGATGAGGAATATGAAATAATTATAGGAAAGGAATCAATATACAATGCAGCTGATTTTGCCTAGTTTAAATGAATTGCTATAAATTTTGGTATTACCTGAAGGAAGATTGATAAATCTTAAGAAATCTAGGAACAACTTTTCCCTCTCAGCTCACTTTAACATTTTCTCAGTGGTATTGACTGATTTCTTTAAGTTCCTTGGGGCTCTACACAACTGTACAACATTGTCTTTGATAACAGACTTTGCTTGTGTGCCAAAAGCAATGTTTGGACTCTAGTGGCTTAGACTAGCAGAAAGAAATGGCTATGTCTTTGCCGTGGGCTGCTATTTTGGGTATGTTGGACACCTCGTACTCGGCAGAGAAAAGAAAAAGCAAACTTTGGCACTGGACTTTCCTAGCTTTTATAAGTAGTTACAATGCTTGTAGTTTTGGGGTTCCTAGACTAGATTAGATCATTCTCCTTATTTAATACTGGCAGTGTATCTGTAACTGCTTGTGGGCCAGGATGCTGGGTTCTGAGCAAATTTCTCTCTAGGAGAGAAAAGATATGCAAAAGAATCATAGAATGTTTTAGGCTGGAAGGGACCTCTAGAGATCATCTGGTCCAGCCTCCCTACACAAGTAGGACATCTCTACCTAGGTCAGGTTGCTCAGAGCCCCATCAAACCTGACCTTGAGTGATTCCAGGGATGGGACCTCCTTGGGTTCCCCTGGCTCTAGGAACCCCCTGTCCACTTGGCTACAGAACTTACCTCAGCTGCTGCTGCTTTTTTGTTCTTCACCAAATGAGCCAAAAAAACAGAAAAGAAAAAGAAAAGAAAAAGAAATACAACTTTCCAACTTTCCTCCCGCCTCTCCCTCTTCTGCTCAAATAAGACAAACTGTGCATGTTTATTCAAGTCTGTGTCATTTCCCATCCTCTTCTAATCCTACATCTTTAAAAAAACTCCCCACAAACAAACCAAAAGACAAAATCAATATGTTCAGACTATTTGTTTTTAATTAAAAATGAAGCAAATCAAACAAATGAAACCATTTGTTCAAAACTACATCCTGTCAAGAGAAGCCTTGCTTTTATTGGTGAAAAATAAAATAGCTGCACTGAAATCTTCCTCTGATATAGTTAGAAAATAAATAACCAAGGCTATTACCCTCAACTTCAGTTGCATTTTTATTTGTATTAACTGTATTTACAGAATTTTTTTTTCAGTTTTCAAGATCAGTAGATTAAAGATTGTAGCTGAAGTAATTCAAGTAACTGATATCAATAAGGACTTCCTATGTATTCTGTATGTGGTATCTCTATGGTATCACTATTTTCATAACATTTGAATGTTTTCCTGAGATCCTATTTGCACATGAGTATGATACACACTTGCTATCCTATATTTTCAGAGTGGGGCTCTTTTTATCTTATTTTCATGTTTCCTCTTTTCTTTTGTCTTATTTTCATGTTTGCTCTTTTCCTTCTTTCTTAGGAATCCAGAGAAACACTGGAAATGCAACACGTACTGAAAGATTTGTCTTAACAAAAGAAAGTAAAGTAACTTAAATTGCTAACTCTGTGCTTAGAAAAATGGTGGGTAAGGGAATCACAAAAACTTTTAAAAGATAAAAGTCATCATTTCTAATAGGGGAACTTGTGCTCGTAGTCCTGGGCATGACAGAAACAGCTTTCACCATTGGGTTTCTCAAGCATTTCAACAGTCTGGACAGACGCAATCCCCTTTGTGTAGATATCAGTTGTCTTTTGTGAGTGACAGGTAAGTTGTTTACTAACCTGTCATCTGAAGGAAAATAGTTCAGAGTAGCTGCCTTCAAGTGACAAGATGCAGGATCTGAATCCCAGAAGCCTGTAGACTAAGTATAAATTTAAGAGTGTTTTCCTATTACAAACATGTTAACGGATCCAAATTTGTCAATGACATAACTTTTCCATCACACTGTACTTCATAACAACCACAAAAAGACACCCACCCATATACAACAAACCAGACTTTGTAGTAACTTGAGCTTCTCCTAAGTGTAACCAGAAAGTCATGTAGAGTTATTGTCCTATGCTTGGTCTTTCAACTAATTAGTCAGCTAATTAATCATTGGTAACATTGCAGGGATTGGTGGGAGGGCCTTGACCCAAAGTTATCTCATTCTTAGCATTATGCTACACTTTGTGCATTTAGCCCTACCTTGCTGACAGCTTAGTTGTCTTTGTACCACACTTCATCACAGAGTACAAATATGCTCAAGTTCTGTCTTCCCATACAAGGAGTGACATTTTATCTGGTTTTATTTTAAGCAAGTGTCACATTTGCTGTTTTCAGTTAAGATTTTTCTCAAGAAGTTCAGACGATTTTGGATTGTTCTATACCTATGTCATTTTCTAGCATTGAGAAAATATCTGTGATAATGAATTTTGTGTTCTGCATTTTTCAATGACTGTTAGATGTTGATATTTACCCTGGATCATAGGATAAACTGAACAACATGAAGCTGCATCTACGTTATTATTTTAATTAGGAAAGGTAGTTTGATTTTGGCTTAGATCCATCTGTGATTTCCATGGGCTCAATTTGCAGAGTAGCTTTGCTGCAAGCTAAGTATGTTCATTTTTAGAGGATACTAAACATGTGGTTCCTTTTCAACTACATCCCAAAGGTGCTTTAACCCCTAATAGAAACATACATATTTTTATTCCTTCCTATTAGGTATTTGTACACATTGGCAAGATCCCCCTGAGTCTTCTCTTCTCCAGGCTGAACAGCCTCTACTCTCAACCTCTTCTCATATGGCAGATGCTAATCGAGTCCCTTAATCATCCTTGTAGCCCTTAGCCAGACTCATTTCAGTTCATCCATGTCCTTCTCGTACTGGGGATCATACCAGTAGCCCAGATATGTCTGGGCAATACCACAACACTTTTTTGGAATGTGGATAAATAAATCCCTTAGGTTCTCTGTAAAACTTTTTATAGATAACGTTTTACACACATTTCAGAGTATATTTCTCGGGATTATTGTTAGCTCTTAAAATATACAGTATGGCTTCCTCATTTTTAACCTTTCTTTCTTACTGTCTTTAAAATTACATATACACATACATAACAGTTTTATTGTGCGGTTTACAAGCCAGAGGCAGTAGTTTATCACTTCATTTGGACACATATTCAGCTTTTCCTTTTCTTCATAGTTCAAGTGCAGGCATTCTACAGTCTTCATTTCCCCCAGTTTTTGTTATCTTTCCTGAGAGCCATCTAGGGCTGCTCTTTTATTCCTCAGGGAAAGGTGGAATTGCTGGCAACAGTTTTTCTTTTCTTATCTTGACCTGATGGCTGAGTAGCTTCTGTGATGTTGTCTGGTGCCTTTCATCCCCACTCCTGCTGTGTGAGCAATGCTGAGCCTCAGCAGCAGCTTCTCTCCCCAGTTAGTTGCTTCTGTTCTTTCAGCAGAGTGAGGATAATTACTTCACTGGGATACTGTCAGCTCCAACTGAAGTCAAAGGAGCTAATAGAATCTCAAATAGATAATAGAAGCACAGCTTTGTTTCATGTAGGGTTAAATAAGATGTAGTTGGTTTAGTGTGATATCCATTTCAAACCACCACAAAGAAACTCAGCTTCTCACACTGAATTCTGGTATTACCTGAACGGTGTATTCACAGGGATGAATTTATCTGACATTACTACAGTTTGATATAACACATTACATACATGTTTATTGGAGATTTAAAATTATTTGGAAAATATTAGTGAATTCTTTTTTTAATTTCCATGTTTGTTTTTTTTTTTTTGCCTTTACTCATTTACAGTTAGGACTGTCATATTGTCTTGACAGGTTGTAAACAAAATACATATAAACTATCCCATTTTGCTTCCCAAAATAAAATAAAGGAGCAAATAAACAATAATCTCCTATTTTACAATAAAGTGAACCTAAGTAAATTTTTTAAAAAATATTTGTTTTTCTTATACCCCATTAGGTCATACTCTGACATAAAGATCAACAAAGATCAAAAAATTAAACAATGTCACAGTAAAAAAACAAATTCAAGGTTCATTATTTGGGTTATTTCTATTTCCAATATATATTCTACCCTACTTACACATAAGTATCTGTTTGTATTTCAATTTCCATTTTTATTGGAATATTGAATGCTATTAATAACTTTTTTACTCGGTCATTAAATTAATTAAAAGTTTAAAATATCTCTACAAAGATGAGAGGACTAGGGTATCTCTCTTACAAGGACAGACAGACATGGGACTGCTTAGCCTGGACAAGAAGACTGAGAGGGTATCTTATCAATATCTAAATGATGAGTGTCAAAAAGGATAGAACCAGACTCTTTTCAGTGGTGTCCCCTCACAGGACAAGGAGCAACAGGCACAAATTGGAACATAAGGAGTTCCACCTCAAAATTGGAATAAACTTATTTACTGTGAGAGTGACAGAGCACTGGAACATGCTGTTCAGAGAGGCTGTGGAGTCTCTGAAGATGTTCAAAACCTGCCTGGACACATTTCTGTGCAGCCAGACCTAGGTGAATCTGCTTTATTTAGCAGGTTGGTGGAACTAGATGATCTCCTGAGATCCCTTCCAACCCTTACCTTTCTGTGATTCTGTGATTTTGTGATCATAATCCAGAAACAAATATAATCAGATCTTCTAAGGCATCCTCTCCTGTATCAAAGTTCGTAATTTCTATTTCCTCTTGAAAACATTCATGTGTGATACTGCTTTGCTCCTGTCACTAAGAAATATCTCTGGATGTTGGCTTAGATTCATTTCACATTCAATTACCAAGTGTTTCAGCTTTTCGAATCAAAGTGGACTGATAGACACAGAAGTACATCACCTGTAAAAGAGGTGCAACAGCACAGAAATGTTTCTTTAGTGTTAGTATCTTTGATGACTCACTATATTTTCTCTTCCTAATTCTTCTTTTTCCCTTTAATTTGTTACTTAAGTCTTTTGCTCTGTATAGGAAACATTCAAGAAAAATTAATAGCAAATTTTCTACTAGATACCTATGGAAACCCTCCCTAACAGTGGATGTTTGCAATTATATCACTTATTTCTGTATATGGAAAAAAACCTATTTCCTTTCTCATTCCATTCTGCTTTTTCAAACTGCTAAGCTTCATTGTGCTCTTATATGGCAGATTTTCTTTCATAGTACCTGTAACCCTGATGGAATAACTGTTTAAGACAGGGTGAAGCTGAAATATAGATTACAACTAAAAGCTCAGATGTTTGATAATGAACCAGAACTTACGGCCATAAAGTTATGAAGGCTCAAATGTCATAACAGTAGTTTACTTTAAAGTTTTTTGTTTGCTTTCCCGCACCATATGCATATACTACATGGAAAACTATCCAAGTAAAACTTCACTGGGAGCTACCAGCTGGAGAAAAAGACTCAAAGAAACACTCCTTTATGAACCTTGCATACGACCACAGTCAATTCAAGGAGAATTTACTAGATTTATGTAAATAAATATAATGGCAAACATATTTGAGGAGAAAATATTCTCACAGAAACACATGGTTGAAGTTAGTGGGTGCTTTTGGAGCTCATCTAGTCCAACTTGCTTGCCTAGAGCAGGGTTACTTAGAGCAGGTTGCTAAAGACCATGTCCAGCCAGATCTTGCATATTTCCAAGGATGGAGAGTCCAAAACCTCTCTGGGTAGGCCATTCCATTATTTGGCCACCCTCATGGTAATAGAGCTTTTTCCTGTGCAGTTTCTTGTGTTTCAATTTGTGCCCTCTTGTCCTGCCATTGGACTCTACTGATAAAGAGTCTGACTCCATCTTCTTTACTCCTTTCCGTCAGATATTTCTATACATGGATAGGATCCCCTCCGAGTCTTCTCTTCTCCAGGCTGAACAGCCCCACCTTTCTCATCCTCTCCTTCTATATCAGATACTCCTGTCCTTTAATCATCCTTGTTACTGTTTTATGGATTTCAATTTGTCTCACCACTGTACCCAGCACTATTTCTTTGGTGATATTTCTTGCCAAGGTTGGACAGAGAGGAAGGACTCCTTGCCTCCACCTGCTGTCAATGTGCTGCCCACTGCAGCTCAGGAAGCCATTTGTTACCTTTAAGGGTGCAATGCATTGCAGTTTACCTAAAACCTGATATTTACATTGAAGTCTGGTTACCATGAGCAAAAATAGATTGAGAAGTAAAAGGCACCTGGAAGCAATAAATTTTAGTCGTCATTAGGGTAGTATCTATAGCCACACAAATTATTGTTTTGATGCCTGGCAAAAAATGCTCCGAGATTCTGTCTTTCATGTGCCAAGTTAAGACTAGAAGCAAAATTTGACCAATAGCCTTTGAACTAGCCCTTAAAAGTGGTAGTTTAGCAGTGAAACTCGGACACAGCTAGTACTATAGCATTAAAATGCTGTAGCATGTTTGCTGACTTTAACGTAATGTGGCACTAAACTGGCAAAAAGTGACTTTATTCAGTAGGCAGTAGGTCTGATTTAATCTATGAAAAAAATGACAGAGAAGTGGATACAAACATTAGAAATGTTCCTTTTTATTTCAGTCCCTGTAAAAGCTGAATATTACTGTAGAATCAGAAAGTACATATTAAAGCACCTCAAGGAATGGCGGATGTCTTATCTGCTGGCTGCATTAAGACTTACTGTTCCCTTTTCACCCATTTTGCATCAGCCTGAACGGCAATATTCAGCCATTACTATGATAGTAGCAGGGAAAGTCAGTTCCTATTAACATTTGCCTCACTATACTTAGATTTCTTGTGCCTGAAAACAGTTCACTTTCTAATGACAAATTGGTTTGACATGAATAGTTTCAGGGAATCTTAGCTTTACCAGCACACCTTCTTCTAATGGTAAATGTCTTCCTCTGAATATTTTCTTTTTCTTAAGTTTACTCACTGATCGCCTTTGCCGTAATAATTTGTTTTCCCTTCTAATTCCCTTTGCAGTTCTTTAATTTGTGCCTAGAAATTTCTAGTTTTCTAAGCGAAAAATTGAGACATTTGTTTCTGTTGTAGTAACACCATTTTAGCAGCCAACATTGGACCTCACTGAGGTCAACTTTCAGTCAACTTGTTGGGAGACTCCATGACCACAAGAGACCCTTGTTGTCCCACTGATCCATCTAAGATGTCCCACTGACCCATTTTGAGATATCCTCCAATAAGACAGACACCATCCTGTGGGTAATACTGTGAAAGGTAAAACTATATAAAGGCGAACCTGCACATTTACTATTGTTAACCCACCACCTACAGACCAAGAAGATGACACAACTCCAAGAAGACCATTTGGGATCCAAGAGTGGTGATACTTATCTCTTTCCTCATCTCTTTCTTCATTTCTCTTTCTTTTTCTCTTTCTTTCTCTTTTTTCCTTGACAAAACAGGTGCTACTCAGACAATCAATAAGGACATAATTTTTCTTCACCAAAATACCTCTTATTCACCAAAATACCTTTTATTCATCAAAATACCTTAGCCTAACTTTATGTAAAATTGTTAATAGAAGCCAATGTTTGTACTGTTCCTCTGAGTCATTGTTGTGACTCTAACACCACTGCAGCCCTGTCACACAGGTATAGCCTTTTCTGTGGATTATAAAGATTTACCTCTCTCATTGCCCATAGACTGGGACAAGACAGGCATTAACCACCTCTCTAGGAAGTCTGTTCCAGGGTTTGACAAAGTAATGCTTCCTAATGTCCAGTCTAAACCTCCCCTGATGTTGCTTTGAGCCATTTGCATATGTCCTATCATGTCATCCCAGGGAGAAGAGATCAACATCTCCTTCTCCACTTCCCCTCTTCAGAAAGTTGTAGAAAGCAATAAGGCCACTCCTCAGCCTCCTCTTCTCCAAACTAGACAAACCCAAAGCCCTTATCCACAACTAACAGGACATTCCTTCCAATCCTTTCACCAGATTTGTTGCCCTCCTCTGGACATATTCAAGGACCTTCTATTCTTCTTCAGCTGTGGGGGCCTAAGCATTTGACTTGTAGACTTTAAATCAAATATATTCAGTATATCCAAGAAGTATATTTGTTAACATATTCCCTGGATAGCTGTCATGAAGGCACCCATGACAAGACAGCAGCAGCTATCAAAACACAGGCTACCTAGCACAACCAGAGTTACCTTATACTCCTTCTGACAAAATACAAATTTGCATGTCTGTTGGGAATATAATACTGCACAATTAATTCCTAAACCTTAAGGAAAGATGAACCAAAATGGGCATACACTCAGTCATCAAGAGGAAACCTCCCACACAAAAGTGCCCAAAGTATCACTCACCAAAGGGAGGGTGAGGCTTACTCAATCCATGGAGACCCGCTCAATCTCCCATAATATCATTGGATGGCATATCCAAGGGAACGGTCCAACTGCCAGGCCTGCTGTTCTGCGAAGAACCAACTCAACTGGTTCTTATGAGGTGCTGCATTTATACCCTAAATTAGTCATTCTAACTGGTTGAAGGTACAAGCCCAGGCTAAGAGTCTAGACCCTGAGGCACCAGTTAATCACTGTGAGGTGCAGTTTAACATTTGAGAAGTAGCAAACCATTCCTGCATGCCTTGTTTTTGCCCTCTTTTATCTGTCAGGAAGGCTGTACCTGCTACAATAACATGTGTATATGTGTGCACATATATATGGTGTATGCGTGTTTGATGTTTTGTAAGAGACTAACATAAGGCAGCACAAATTTTAGCAATGGCTATGAGCAAGACCATACACAAAAATGTGTGTGTGCATGTTTGCTTGATGAAAATAAAAACTGTATAGAACAAAATGTATACTAAACAAGAACAAATACTACAAAAATATTTAATATAATGATAATTGTATATATGTTGTAGTACACTTATAATTTCAAAAGCTAATTCTAAAATATTACTTATATACTTGTAGAAAGATAAACAGACAAAAGTATGTTTATTTATACAGATAGCTACTCACAGTATTAAACCAATATAACTGGTGCTCTTATATGTTCTGTATTATTGTATAAAATGTGAATACTAGAATAGGTTCATATTTTTTATTTTTAACTGACTAGAAGATCTTTATGTATAATAATTCATTACTGCATTACAAAAAGAACATATATTTAATATGTCCTTTTAAAAGCAAAATGTAAAGAAGGAAGATATTCAAATGGCTCTCTTTCACAGACTGGCAGAGCAACTACAGAATATTCTGAATTGTTTAAGAAGAGTACTGTGGCATTCAAATGAAATCTGATGTTGGTAGAAATTGATCTCATTCAAATACTAAAAATAATGAGTTTTACCTTTTAGTGTTACTAATGATAAAAAAAATCAAACAAAGCTAAACAATAAAATAGAAATTTTACAGAAATGATAGGAAAATAAAAATGAAATTATCAGAAGGTTAAATAATTTAAGAAGTTACTCAGTTAGTAACATGAGAATAGAATCTATATCCGTCAAAGATCAGCTAAGGAATTTGAACTGTTCTTTCAACTTAATTTGATTTTAAACAGATAGCTTAGTCTTGGTGTTTCTGTAGTTTTGTTGTTTTATTTTTTTTGAGAGGGGTAGGGAGTTTTCAAGTAATCCAGACTCTTTGAAATAGCAGTACAATATAAAACTAAGACTTTTAAGCCAAACTCAGAACAAAGATTTTCTTACAAAACCCTAGTGACTTTCATAAAAACTCAGTAGACATGATCACTGGTTGTGATGAAACTGCATTCAACAGCAGAAGTGAAGATAAAGGTTGGTTTTGGCCAATTAGTGATTTGTTAAGGGAAAGTTGTGCCTCAGTGTGATTTTCAGGTTTTTTTAGAGAACTTGAGTTTTATGTGTGTCTTCTGGCTCTCAAACTGTGTGTCCTCTACAATGAGTAGTAAGTAGCTTGTGTCTGAAAGAGGAGCCAGGAACAGAAGACATAATGGTTTTGTGCTAAATAAGGTAATCTTTGGTAGTTGTGCTAAGGATATACTCATATTCTGTTTATGCCACAGAAAGAAGTGGAATTTATGGGTATAGAGGAATGCTGAACCAGTTCTATACCATTGAGAAAACATCAAAAAAGTGGGATCAAAGACACATTTGAAAGTAAAGATTTATTTTAACAAGGACTTCTAGAAATAATAAAATGTACAAAATAACTTTAAAACATCAGTTTCATGGTCTGAGCTGAGAATATGTGTATTTTTAGGAACCTTATTCCCAGCTGAATAATCTTTATATGTGTCTACATAAAAATGCAAGCATATACGTGTGTTTGTATATGTACATATACATATTTTTGAAAAATCCTAGTCGCATTATCACGAAATTACCATACTGGATTTTTGAGAGATACATGTGGAATGTTTTGGGAAATATGGTCTGGGTCAGTCCTGCTTCAGGCAAAGACAAACCCATCCATGGGTTTGTCTTTGCTCAAGGACCTGGGTGCACCTGGTGGGTGATGCAGGATGATGGAGAATTCTGATGTGTGCCTCAGTGGGACATAATGTTGGGGGAGAACAGCCAGTGAACTGTATTGTAGTTCTTTTTGATTGATGAATGGCTGCTGGGCATGATGTAGATGATATAAAATAAGGGGTTGATAATGTCCTGGTTCAGCCAGGACAGGGTTAATTTGGTCAGCAGAAGCCATGGCCAGGCTATTCCATACCAGTTCCGCTTCCGAGGGGCACCGCATGGTGGGGAAGTGTGTGCTCAGGGTACAGGACTGCTCTGCCTTGTCTGCATGCTCTGTATCATTCGTTTTGTACATTGTTTTGCTTGCTGTTGCTATTGCTGTTGATGTTCTGATTGTTTCTTGTGTGTTACTGTATTAAACTCTCCTAATCTCGATTTGCAAAGGCACTTCTGAGCCCTCCTGTTGTTCTTCCCATC
>JAVSBS010018452.1:0-20811 GCA_033124195.1 Coracias cyanogaster | reverse complement strand
ACTATTCTATGAATAATATTTATAAACTATTACGAGCAACCAAAAGCATAAATGCTTAGGAGACATCTACTAGAGTAGTGCAAAAAAAGATGTGAAGATAATTATTTTTTTGTGTATCATAGAATCCATTCTACTTAAATATCTCTAAAATTTCTCTTAGAGGAGCCAAGTTTTGCAGCATCTGTAGTTTTACCATATATCTATGACAAAGTGCAACTGTAAGACCTAGTATCTTATCTATTAATTCAATTACAGAAACATTTTCACCCCTTGTGCTAGTATGTATTACAAAGTAAAGCTAGAAGTGCAACAAAGCATTTTTTTCTTCATTAATCTGTAACTATGTAATTTTGAAGATTCAAAAAATAAGCAATAGCGAAAAGATTTCATGAGGGAGAAACATCCAAAATCAATTATCTGACATTATTTTTAGTTTGTAATAAATGTGTGTTTCCTACATACCTTTGTCACAATGAAACTATGTTAAAATGGGTCTCTACAAGTGTGCATGTATTACTTGATTTTGTTGCTAGACATGTATCACTTTTTTCTCCATAAACATTCTTTTCTCTCTGTGCAAAAAGAACTTATAGAACTTTCTTATTAATGAATTATTTACCTGATCAGGTTCTAAAGTACTTTTGTCTTTCTGAAGTTTTCTTTTACTCTGAAATTCATAATCTTCAAAAAGCTGAACTGCTGGGGCCTAAGTTGTTGGCCTCAAGTTGGAGTTGACCTGTGAATGAGTCACAACCTAGCAGAATGCTTTGTTTTCCCCACTGGCTTCATGTTCCAGAGGCAGAACCTGGCCCACCTATGGTTTTGTGGCTCTGCCTTCACCCAGGCGTTTGTGGTTGGGGTGGTGGGTGAGGCCAGGATTATATTAAATAGGAGCTGATCGGTTGGAGGAGCTTCCTGTTGGATGTAGCTTTTTGTGAAGGGCCACTGAGGGAGTAATCTCTGTCTGTTGTATCCAGTAGGCAATGCTGGCATCACAGTGGGCAGTGGAGGAGCTGGGCCCATGGGAATTTATGGCAGGACTGTCTGAAAGAAGACTTCTGAGGCCATGTTGCTGAGTTAATCATTGACCTGTGCGATCAGGCAACTGACGGCAGTATAAAATGATGACGGCTGAACCAGCACAACAAAAGCTAAGTATTATATTAACATAACCCAGGTATCTTTTATTTTATAAGCAGCTCCCAAACAAAAAGACAAACAGTCTTACAAATAATAAGGATACTGTAGCAGTTATATAATTACGCTTTGATAAAGACAACTACTTACATTTTGTTCAAAAACATTTTCTTCAGGAAAGGACATGTTAACATATTCTGATGACAAAATATGTCACACCTCCATTTGTATCAATACCAGTAAGTCTTCTTAGCTTAATAACTTGAACAAGTCCCTCATTTCCAGATACAGATAGCACAATCAGTACATAAGATGTGAAAATGAATCAGGATATCAAATCATTTTCAAAATTTTTTAGCTCATGCTGACAATGAGAAATGTATTTTAGAAGATGGAAAATGAAATGCCCTGAAAGATTGTGTTTGTTTTACCAATGACTTCTAAAAGATGATAAAACCCAGTGTAAGATTAAGGTATAGACAGAAATAGAGCTGTTTTTGAAAACAGTTGATAAAACAAGTAAAATCATCTGAGGGGGGAAAAAAAACACAGATTTTTTCCCTGTACTCTTAGTCTAAATATTAAAAAACAACAAAAAACAAACAAACAAAAACCACCAACACAATAAAACAAAACAAAATCTCATGGGGAGAGGAGGAACAAAACAGAAAATCAATATTCTTTGAAGCTCAAATAATATAAAAAGCTTCTTCCACGCGTTCTTTCTCGTGTCTTACAGGTGATCTGCTTCAGTAGAACAGGTAACATTCTCCTCCATCCTCCCACTGGTAGAAAACATTGCTTGCTATATAGTATAACTGTTAGGCATTTAGCAGTGCTGGAAATGGGTGAAGAACTTTGTTATAAAAGTATATATTCAGTTTCAATAATAACATACACTTCTTTAAAATATTTTAATGTAATTTTTAGCTACATGAACATGTGCAATCATGCTTGTATACTTTGTTATTTAAGAAAAGTACTATAGACTGTGCTCCGGTTAACATAGGTACATTTGGAAAAAACAAGGGTGTTTAACCTGATGAGCAGGTGAAATATGTCAGAAAAAGAAATAACATTATAACAAACAATATTATATACATTATATTGGCTCCAAAAAGCAAATAAACAGAACATTAAGATATGGTATGAATTTTTTTGTTAGCTGAAAGAAGTTTAGAAAAAAAAAGTCTAACATTTCATATGCATTCAGAAAAACAAAGCAAACAAAATAAACAATAACATGATGAGTATTGAACAGAATTAATAATTTTCCTTCATTGCAACTGACAGCATCGGTGTGCAATTATCTATGTAAATTGCCCATTGCTTACGGGTAGTTCAAAATTTTGTGGTATTTACTGCACACAGAAATAATTCCTGGACTTGAACGTGCTGACAGAAAATGGTCTTGGAATAAAGAAGTGAGGATATAGGAATCTTGCAAAATTTGTATTTGTGAAAAACCTGGCAGCCTGAAAAATGTATGGTTTTGAGTTCTCCTCTGTCTGCAGTTATGATGCAGCTTAGTTGAGAGGGAAGGCAGAAATGAAAAGGACAAGCAAAGAAACAAAATGCATAAGAGATATTTGCTGTCTTTCCTTACTTGTGCCACCACTGAAATAAAAAGGAAAAATCATAATGGTTTGTGTTGAGCAAACTGCGATTCTGCTTTCCTTTTATTAGTCTGGATCTGTAGATACAACATTCATTAAATCCAGCATGAAATTAAGATGATGGAAAGGTTTCAGTAAGGAAATATCAATTTGTTATTGCTGAAGGACCAAGTAGTGTTTGTGAAAGAGCCAATCAACAATACAGTTAGAAAATGAAATTTCAGTTCCTTTCATTGGGCTTTTACACCAAGAATGTGCAATGTATCTTGAACCATAACGGTTTTCTTCTCCTTATTCTGATGTGATTCAACCAACCCCAAGTGAACTCCCAAATTAGCAAGGTCTAGCAATAAGTGCAATCACTACAATCTATTAACTAGGCAGTTAAATGCCCATTAAGTGGCACATCATCTCGAAAAACTCAAGAAGGACACAATGTCCAACCTCCTACTCAAAACAGGGTCAACATGGAATTCAGAAAAGTTTGCTTAGGGCTTTGTCCAGCTAGGTCTAGAAAATGTCTAAGGACAGATACCCAAAAGCTGTTTATGCAACCTGTCTCAATGTTTAATAAAACTCCTAATGAACATTCTCACACCACAGACCTCTTATAAGCAGTTGGAACACCAATGTATTGTCTCGCATTCCTCCACCAGGCACCACTAGTCCTAGATCCTGGTCCTCAATGATGTTTTGTAGGCAGTAGTGGATGAATGTAAGGTGTGTGTCCCCAAAACTATGTCTTATCCAGCCCAGCTCCCCCAGCCTTTCCTTGTAGGGCAAGTTCTCCATTTCCAGCCACCCTGGGGACCCTGGTTTGCATCAGATGAGTTTATTATTTTGGACTGGGTGCATCCAGCTAGGTCCCATGGGCTTGCAAGGATCAAGATTTCTCAAGATAAACCTTAATCTACCTTCTACCACCATTGGAAAGTTCTTCTCCTTCTTGACCTGGAAGGCCTTTCTGATAAAGGCTGAGGCAAAGAAGGCAACAAGCACCTCAGCCCTATCTGCATCCATTGACACAAGGTAATCTGTCCCTCCTTTTCATGATGACTCTGTGCCCGACTCCGCGCCTGGCCCATAGCACATCATCTGCTATCCTGACCTGGATGGCATCACATGCCATCTCAAGCACAGTGTGAGGCCTCTTATGTCCCAGGGGCCTTCTCCAGATGCCTGGACATGAGTTTCTGGACTCCTTCACAGCCACCAATTCTTGTTTTAAAGAAAAGGAGTAAAACAAGTAAGTAAACAAACAAACACCACAAACTGTGGGAAGCGGACTAAAAAACAAGGCAACCCCAACACCCAACTCCTCTAGTCCTTGGTTAAATAAAAATCTGAAAACAAAATAAATCAGGAATAATCATCACACGAATTGCTACATGGAAAAAAAGTGTTAAGGCACTGGAAAATAAAGCAAAAGAAAGTTGTATTCAGTTTGAGTGGCAAGTTTCTACTAGTATGGGGGTGTTACAGGGTGGCTTTCGTGAGAAGCCTCTAGAAGCTTCCTCTCTATCCACAGCCTCTCTAACAAAATATCTAAGGAAACCCCATATAAAACTGAAATAAGTAAATAGTAACTCCCTGCAAGTAACTGCTCTGGGGAAACGGGGTGGGAACGGACTGCATCCAGCAATCTCCTGCAACAAAAAATCACTTGTCTATGGGAGGAAAGAAAAGCTTCTGCAAAACAAAAAACCCATCCTTAAAGTCACATCTAAATAAAGGAGAAAATAAATAAATAATTAGGTTAAACCTCATACAGTCACTAACAAACTGCCAAAAATAGAAATGTCACCACTCAAAAAAAACCCCACTGAAAACAAGGAAAATAAAATTAAAAAGATCAGGAAATTGAAAAAAAACCACAACCACCAAAACCAATTGCAGATGCATTCTTCCTCAGAACAAGGAAAAAAATACAAGAAGCTACCAAAAAAAATTTCCCTCCCAAGTCAGAAAAATAAAAATGGTAAAATCAGCTGCCAAAAATACATATGTGTCAAAAATATATATTACCTACATGCTTGCTGCATTATGCACAGCAGGGAGCTGACTAAAGGTGCTGATAGAGAATGAAATATCAATACTGAATCATGTTCCTTATGTAAGCGTCCTTACAGGTTCCTTATAACCTGAAAAAAATTCATAAGAAAGGAGATCATAAGTTTCTTCAAAACGTCTTCCCTTGTTCCACTGTAAGGGAATAAAATCTGACGGAATGCATTTAACCTGTGCCTACTAGGAACTTGCCATGCTTCTATAACAATTCTAACATCATCAAAACCTTCTCATTTAAATAAATCACGCCAGTGTTTTATCTCACCTAAGTTCATGGGGCTAATTCCCTTGCCTAAATATTTTTTACCAGTGGCATTTTAGGCACTGTAGGGTCTGCCTATCTTCTAGGTGTTGCTCAAAAGAAAATGCATTTCACCTAGGTTCTGTGTAATATCTACCCATTCAAAATACAGGCACCTTAGGGCAAGAGGTAGAGTTTCAAGGTCTGCTGGAGGCAGCATAGGATGAATTAATTATAAAAAAATAGCCTTAGATTCTTATATTTTGGTAACTGAATCATGCCCAGAAGACTATAGTGAGATTATATCCACCTCTGAGAAAATACACTTAGTGTTTCATTAGAGGTAATGGAGAAAACTGTGCAGTTTAGGGTATGACTCATGTGAACTATTTTGGACATCTGCTTTATGAGATTCCACAGAGGTGCCTATTTCTCCACTGACTGTGAAGTGGTGACAAACTGAGATGTAGAAATCAGCTGTAAGCATTTAAAGTTAGGTAAAATTGCTTTTTCAATGGAACTTCATGATCTCAATCCAGCAGTATGTATATGTACTCTGCACCTTATTTTTTATACCTGAAAAAGACAGATGAGCCCCACTTCAATAAGAATAAGGGCAACTCCTCCATGGAAACTCTGTAGGTTCTATTCATGACAACTTTTTCCTGCAGATGAGAAGGCAGAGAGAGAAATAATAAAAATGCCTAATACCTTTTTCTGCTGTCTTTTCTTAAGATCTCAGAAAATTGGAGAAGTCTCTGTGACTTCTGTGCTATTTTGACTGTGTACCACTCCAAGTAGTTTCTAAAATTGGAGATTTTGTCATGGGGTACAGGGGCTGTGAAGAACTCATAATCAAACTAACAGATCACTCTCAAACTAAAAAGCATACAAAGCAGCTTTTGAAGTGAATGGGCAGGCTGCAACGCTCTGATCTGCCTGCTTTTTATCAGAGAAAAATAATAATGTCAAAACCTGTGGTGAATCTGCTTTAAGAAATATCATTTATTCACAGGTCACACAGACAGTAACCAATTTTTAATTTACCTGCGAATAAAAAAGGCACTGTAACAACACAATGTAATTTGTTGTGGACTTGGAAGAGGCAATGAAGACCCTGCCCCACATTCATGCCCTGCCTATTTGAAATCCGCAGTTTAAAGCAACTGAAAACTACAGGAACAAAGAAGAGAGCCAACATTTCTTCTTTCCTTGCTTATATCTGTAAAGTTGCTGACATTTATGCTGGCTGGCTGCTCAAGTTTTAATCATCAGTGGACTTAAAGAGAACATAAATGCATCTATTTCAGAAAACTTCAATAACTTTCCACTAGTTGTTTCCACTGATATCAGTGTGTGCAAGGCATTAAGTTCCTAAAAAATCATCAGAACATTTCTGGCAGAGTAACAAAGTAATATTTCTTCAAAACAGCAGGCTTCAGCACCTAAATTTACAGTACGTCCTAGATATTTCAACTACTGTATTGCTATTTGTGTTTGAGCAAATAAACTGGGGGTTTATTTTTCCCTATCTGAAATGTGAAAATGTAGGGAACATAATTTCTGGCCAAAATTTTTATGCCTTCCCCATACATTTCTGGAATAATTTTTTTCTGACAGCACAGTTTATTTCAGAAAGAGCTTTAATACCCACCTCTCCCGAAAAAAAACCAACCAACAAACAAACAAAATCCCCCCCAAAAAACCCCACCCTCCCCAAAAAAAATAAAACCAACAAACCAAACTAAAAAAACGATTACATATGGTTTTGGGTTTTTTGAAAACTAGTTTTCTTAAGGGATTGTTTTTTCCATGCCTTTCAGGTGATCTCTATAATATTTTTTGGTAAGAAAATTTGCCAAATATCCATCAACTTTTTTTGGACAAACTTCAATCACATCCCCATCTCTCTCCCCACCATTAGATATGACTTGCCTTTAGAGGACAGACACCCAGAGTATTATTTTCACTGACTCATAACACATGCCAACATAATACAACTCCCTCCTAGTCTAAGAAATAGAAGCACATGAATCATGATCAGCTACTGATCTAATTCTGTCTCATCCAAAGGAAATATGCTAGTGAAAGGGGAATTGAAGTCATCTCAGAGAACAAGGAGAGAGATGGTAGGGGGTAAAAGATACACTGATGTCAAAAATCAAGTTTTATGGTTGTAGGACAACTTGGTATTTTTCATAAATCAGTAATAATTATTTGCAATGTAAAGAAAATATTCTTAATATTATTTATAGTATTAAACAATCCCCATCAATCAAAAAATACTACTCATCAAGAAGTAAAAGACAGTAAAGCTTCGAGCTAAAAAGCATGCGTACAAAAAGTGGGACCTAAGGAAGACTTGCTATCTTTACAACCATAAGCCTCAAAAACCTTGTCTAGGCATCACATAAAAGATCTTAGTTTTAAACAAAAGTTTTTAAGAAGCATCTGAGGGCTCACAATTACTGTGTTCCTATGTTCCTATAACATTTGCCAGAAACATTCAGCTTGTCTTCCTTGGTAAAGTTGATCTAACTGGTTTCAACCAATCCAGCATCAATTTCTAAAAAAAGCCAATGGCAGCTGTGAATACTGCTACATTTATTTAATACTGTACCTTGTTTACTGAGATCTCAGCTCAGTTTTCTTCTCTGAATGAGGATAATGACATTTACATTTCTTATCCCAGGTGAATGAAATTCAACTGGAGAAGGAAGAAGGGAAGGTAGAGTCATCCAAAGGTATAAACAAAGAGACAAAGTCAGAAAGAGACCATATATTAATCTTCAGGAGGACTCATCCCAGATACATTAAGTCCATTCTGTAGCTCAGTATCACAGAAGTGCAGAGTTGAACTCTCCTAATGTTCTGTACAGGCACAAGTAATCCCTCAGCATATGTATTCTAAAAGTTAGGTTGGTACAGCATGCACAAATTGAAATGCAGCTGGGACAGTTCCAAGTGTACAAACATTCTGACCTTCTAACACTGAAAAAAGAAGCATTCACAGCTTCCTCCTGGGGCTATTTTACTTTACACCATGTCATAAAAGAGCAAGCAGTTCTCTGTGACACATGCTGGGAGCACTAATTAGAGGTTGAAGAAATCTTAACTTCAGTTACTTATTGTCCAAAGATAGCTCTGTATTTTAGTGATTTGTAGTTTGGATTATTTGTATTCAATTATGTTTTCTGTAGAGAAATCATCCCACAGATATGAACAGAAACCCTAGCTTTTAAGCAGAAGGGTTGAGTGTCATGTTTACCCTTGTTCTACATGACCCTTTAATAGCAGAGTAGAAGACATCCTGTTCCACAAGGGATGATAGCATACCTACAGTTTACTATGTCCAGTGGTTTAGCAGCCTCTAGGTACCCACGAGAGGAGATTAAGAAAAGGGATTTCAAATATGTAGTACATCATTGTGCATGCATAATTTGAATTGAGAGTTCATAAATCAGTAAAGATTGTGAACCAAGAATATGTTACCTGAGCAAAAGTAGGAAATTCTACATTCTGAACTCCTCAGATCTAGGAATATAAAAAAAAATATACTGGATTCTCTCATTTTTAAAAGAGTGGTTTAAATACCACATACAGGCAAGCAGGAAGCAAGCCAACATCTACAATATACAGTGACAGGAAGGAAACACTCCCTGTTGGTAAAAAAGCTCAAAAAAATAACAAGCCTTCCTGAGGGCCATGAGGGTATTTTCTATATTGTTCAATTTACAGGTTCAGCTGTCACATTGACTGTGTTATATTAGACAGTGGCTCCTCTTAGGCAGTTGATTCTGCCTGAGCCCTGTGTTGAAAGTTCAAGACTGTGTGTAGGACAGAGTTAAAAAATGAGTATTGGAATCAGGATGAAAATCGCCAAGGTCTATATCTATTGCTACATTTTATATATGTTTTCTCCTTTTAAAGAAAAAACAAGAGTCCTACTGTTCTGGGTTCTAACAGCTGTTTATTGCTTCAATAATCATACTTCATAAGGCAAGTTAAAAGAAACAATGACTGTCAGTATAAATGCACAATTAATTCTATCTCTGTGTTCATTTAAATGAAATAATAACCAGATCTGGTATACATAGTCAGAGTCATAATCTTGTATATTTATAACAACCTATCTGAAAAAACCCCAACCATTTCTAACTCCATAACAATTGTTTTTTCCTGCATTTAAATAAAAAGCATTTTTTAAACACAGGATATCTATTAATCTCATCACTGTAACACATTGACCAGTTTAAACCATCGACAGAGTTTACTTTAATATATCCATAGATATAATGTAATAAATTATGTAGGATGTCTACAATAAATCATAACTTTACTAATTCTAAGTGGATTTGCATATATGTGAGTCTTGGGTGAGTATACAGAATTGAATGGGTACATAAACTTTGCATGAATACGAACTAATGAAAATTCTGGTGCTACAGAAACACAGTCACTAGAATCAATTCACATACAAAAATTGAAATAGAAGAACAGCTTCTTTCAGTCTCTGTCACAGGAGGATTTAAGGGTAAGGTAGACAATGATAAAATGATGAAAAATCTGAGATTCAATGGCTAAGCAGGATGGGTATAGTGGGGAGACAGTTATTTCTGTTCTGCCATCAACACACAGAAAGTACACACACGTGTGTCCTATAGAAAATACGCTGGCACCAAGCACAGCCTCCACACCAGTCGTGATCAGCTGCAGGAACTCTGGGCAGAGGACTCCAGCAGGTCCAAGTGTCTGTGTCACATCTGCACTGGCCTTTACAGAAAGGAGTGTCCAATGTTTGTGGTATGTTTCCCTGAGGGACTGTTATTCTCACTATTCATTGTTTTCTAAGTTAGATCATTGGCAGAAGCCACCAATGGACTTTTTTCCCCTATCCCTCCCATCCTCGGAGAGGCTTACTTACCATTCTGCTCCTTATGACTGCTTTCCTGTTTATTGTGACTGCTGCACATTCACTGGACTGAGTATAACTGTATACTTTACATTTGTATTGTTTCAGATGTTTCATTAAATCTGTTTTCATTTCATCCTGCAGGTCTGCTCTGCTATTCGCAATCTCTCTTCTCTGCTGTGGAGGAATCATTGGATGATAGAGCAACTGCTATAGTTTATCCCTAGATATGAGCCAAATGTAAACACTCACCTATAACCATTATCTGTCTGTTAGTCCAAGAAGCTGTAGAATCCAGGCAGGCCAGTCAAATGTCACTGGAAGTCCAGCTAAAATAGACAGGTCATTGTTTATGGAAAGTTCTAAGGAGTGTGTTCTTGAACATCACATGTGGATCAATTTAGAATAACTGAAAAAAATATGGAAAATTTCACATATTTTAGAGAAACAAGTTGAAACAACAACCACAAAAATTATTACATCAAGGCCGGAAAAAAACAAGTAATTTTCAAGCCTTTAAGCCTAAGGCATTCATAGCTCTTGTAAACAAACAAGTTAGCAAGGTAACTGGCTAATCTTGGCAAAATGCTCTAAATATTCAAAGCACTGTATTAAATACTAATTCTTAGTCCACCAAGTGCTGAATATACACATTGTACTCTTCTTTATTTCCTATAATACCCTACAATACCTATTGTCGAAATCTGGCTTTTGAAGCTTTGAAGAAGGCGTAGATTTGACCCCTGGTGGGAGACTGAGATTTCTGGCCAAAATGACACACTACTCTAATTTGCTATGGCCAAATTATGATTTGTCATGTGCAACATGTAGCTATCCAACACATAACAAAGCAGAGCAAAGCTTGTATTGCCTTCACTTAATGTACTGAAAAAGATTCTGAAGAGTAGTAAAAGTGAAATGTAGTTGTTATGTTAGAATATGCAGTTGAATGTTAGAATACATTCAATAAATTATCTACTACTTACAAAGACATGTCCTAAAGCATTCTCATGAGTATATTATGAAACAACTAACACATGAAGGATTCCCAGCAAATAATTAGCAAATTTTTTCAAGAAATAGTTCCAAATCTACTGCATCTTTGAAGGCAGTGGAGGGATAATAACTCTTCACTCCAATTCTAGCAGTGATACAGATGTTCAGCTAAGCTCTATCTTTAAGATCAGATATGTTATTATTGTTGTTATAATATGAACTATATCTCAGAGGTTTATAATTACTTAATACTGAGAAAATCCATATGATCTATGAACACATATATTTTTCCTATAAAACCAGTCAGCAGTCTCTTAAGCGCCTCTTGATAGTCAACCTTAAATTTACTACTGGAAAATAATTAATTGCAGCCCGAATTTTACATCACTCATACCACCCAATATGGGTGTAATTCATATGTATGTTGAGATATACTTTTTTTGTTGGTTGAAGTAACGTAATCTAATTACTGTCAACGCAAAACCTATGAGATTTAAGTAATTCCCCTTAACCTCTCACTTTCTTTGAAGTTATCATTTTTACTCAATATTTTAAGGTTTTTTTTCAGTAGTTTGCAATTTATTTTACTTTTCATTGAGATAATGTTGTCTTTTTTTCCTACCACCCTCATTTTTGTTCTCTCTTTCTCATTGTTTTTTGCCTCTTCTTAAGTCTCATTAGATTAATAGCTTCTTCTATAGAGGCAGAAACATTAAACATTAAACAAGGAACTTTGTCCTGTCAAAGTTATTTTAAACGTTTTTTTACAGAGAGAAGCTGCAAAGATGAACTGTCTTTCACCCCAGTAGAAACAAAGTTCTTCAGCCATGCCAGATGACATTGATAACAAATTGCAAAAAGGGAAAAGCTATTTGCAGGAAAACTCCTGGCAGGAAGACAAGTCTCCTCTTGTGATTCATATCTTCAAGCAAACCAAATAAATCCAGAAGTTCACAGGAGACATTAGGATAATAGCAATGCTATAGACACATGTAGTACAGGCAATTTAACATCCATTCATACTTATTAAAGGCTTTAGAAAATAGAGATATTTGGATCTTACAGTAAAGAATATGCTTAAGTTATTTTTACACTTAAAAGAATGTAAAAAAAAATATTTCCTTTTGTGTGTATTTTGAAACTGCACACTTAAGACAATAATAAAGTTCAAATCACTTGCAAAGCAATCTCTTTTTCATGGATATTGTACAAAAGACAAAATACCATAACTTAACCTCTCAACTAAATTGCTACTTCCCTATACCAAAAGTACATGAAGTCTTCAGGTAACACAACACATTATTTTATTAGATGCCGAAAAATTACTACCAAGTATCCTGTTGGCTCTTCTTCTTCCCAGTATTTTTCAGACAGCCTATGGGGTTTGTGAGGCGAAAAATACCTGTAAGAGTAGGGAAAAAAAAAATCTGCTTTAATGCCAGGTGAAGGGATGGCTTGTAGGTTTTTCCAGAGGAATAATGGGACAACTGACCCCAGGCTCTCTTTCTCAGGTGAAAAGTACTTCTCCAGTAAGAGACAGCAATTTGGTTTTTAGCTGTGCACATACTTTGTATCACCTCTCCAGATGCCACATTTACCGTCCATATGTATCTTTTACAGCTGAGAGAAATCCCTTTGTTTGTTTGGGGTTTTTTTTTGTCAAGATGATGAATCATCATTCAGCATTCATCTCACACAGTTGGAGACTGTTAGTCTAGAACTGAGAAGTTGTACATGTCCTGCAAATAGTAAGGACTACAAAGTCTGAAAAATTGTCTAAGACAGTAAAGACAATCTCTTGTCATATTTTCTGTTAATGTCTTAACTGTAGCATAAATTCTCCTCTACAAAGGCAGCACAAACATTTAAAGGTCAAAATAATTAAATACTGTGGAGGAAGTCCTAATGGACTGTTATACATAATGGACATCTAGCTTAAATTTTTTAACAGAAAACTTTGTTTTTCCTAGATAAGTCTATAATAACACAAGTGTTGTGAAAAAATACAATGAAGGACATTTCTTATTTCATGTAGTATCATAGGATAATTCAGTTTGGAATTGACCTCAGAAAGTCTCTAATCCATCCAGGATAGGTTTAGGGTCAGATCAAGTTGCTCAGGGCTTTGTCCAAATTAATCTTGAAAACTCCAGGGATGAAGAGTACACAACATTTTGAGGGTTGGAATGTTCCAGTGCTCTATTATCTTCACAGTGATATTTTTCCCATCCTTATATCCAGTAAAATAATCTCTGTGTTAGTACATGACTTGTCTCTCACTCTTTCACCATAAATCTCAGTAAAGAGCCATGTTTGGTGGTACCAAAGCCGTCTATTCTCCAGACTGAAGAAGCCAAGCTCCCGCAGCCCCTCTTCGTGGGGCACATGCTGGAGCTGCTTAGTGGCTCCCAGCTAAGCTGAATAAAATTTATCATCGTCCATCTTGCAGTGTTGGGCTCAGAAATGGACACAGTGTTTCAGATGTGGTCTAGCATGTGATACATAAAGGGGAATAATCACTTGCATTGTTGTACTGTGTTTCTGTTGATAACACCTAGGATGCTGTTGGCTTTCTTTATTGCCAGGCCATGCTGCTGACAGGTTAACCTTAACCCTTATTAGCAAAGTTGCTCCCCCGTCAGTCACAGTAAAAACCACACTTCCACAGCAATGACATAAGTGAAGTTATGCAGATTATTTCAAAGGGAGCTGCATCTTATATAGCCAGATACATATGCTTTTAGATAGCTTTATAATTAATTAATTTTATTTTCTATTTTAATGGAATGGAATTTACTTCCTGTTTTTATTTAATACAAATGTTATTATTTAGAAAGGGAAGGAGGACAAGCATGGATGAAAGTCTATTAAAATAGACAGCTTTCTGATTAAGAGTCGCACAAACATTTCAGTGTGCTTTTATAAATGCCAAATACTCAAGAAACTTTCTAAGAAAATTGTACAGATTATATCCTGAATGAATGTTTTAGCCAAAAATAGTTTAAAAAATATCTTAGGTCTTCTAGTCCCCTTTATTTCCCATCCCTGTATATAGCTTGAACAATAAAGGAGAATAGTTAACAATATCATATTAAAACATCACAATCATTATGCATAAGTATTCTAAAATATAGACATACAAATTCAAGCTGTGGCAGTGCTGAAAATATATGAAATTTAGTCTTTCTAATTCCCAGTAATATTTCCCTGTTTTTAGAAAACCACAAAAAATATTCAAGATTCAAAAAACCCAGATATTTGTTATTTCTGTTGGAAGCCATAAGTTTCCCCACCTTGGTGAATAAATTTATCAGTCTCTTATGAACACTAATTCTCCTAATAGCTGTAGGCACGTATGTGTGTATATACTAGTCTGAATTTTGTCCGAATCTGACAGTGAGTGACATTTGTCCTGAATACAAGGGGATTCAATGAGAAGGGACAGGTGTTAATATCTGCTTGAGTTTCAGATTTGGGTTTTTGTTAGTTTGTTTTATTGTTGTTATTGTTTTTCAGTGGCCTAGTTTTTTCATGTATTCCAAACCACACTTTGAGAAATCAGCTGTTCCTAAGAGCTCATTTGAAAAAGGCAGCAAATGGTTAATGAGATTAATGAGAAAACTGTAAGACTCATCCACAACTTTCTCCTACCTTTCTGTTTTTCCAGTGGGAGTTGTCACCTACTCTGACGGAACTAAATAAAGAAGGATAAATCAGTCTACAGTTCCATTAATACAGAACCTATTTTTACATATACAAGCTAAGTAAAACAGTGATGTAAAAGGAAAATGATGACAGATGTTGACTGTTTCATGATAATTGTATTCATTACATTAGGGATCAAGCAAAGTTTTTATTTTCCCTTACATTTTAAAATGGAGGCACGGTCCTGTCCTGAAGAGGAAAAACTGTATTTAGCAAGAGAGTTTTCTACAGGACATGAGAAAAGAGTATAAAACATGTCATTATATTAATAATGCATAGAGTTCAATAATCTGCACTAGATGTCTTAAAGGTCTATGATGAAAAATATGAATGTAAAGAAAATCATGCTTTCCCTGTTCTCAGCTCAATATAAAGAGGTTTGTACTGATATGTATCAAAGATTTGGTACAGACACATGTGCTGGCTCCATTTACTCTGAGCCTCAAATAACAAATACTGTAATGATAAAAGAGCTGGTGGCACACACGCCATCTCGGTTTAGAAAAAAATAGAGTTGTCTTTTTTCAGGTTCAGTGGTTCACAGATACAACTATTCCAAACACACTTGCAAAATTGGCTATGTAGACAGCTCATGTCTCTTCTGTGATACTTCTTTTTGCTCTGTATAAAAGTGTCTTGTATTCTAATGGCTAGAACAAGTCCCTCACTGTTGTAAACTCCCGAAGAGCAATATTATCATATGTTTTTGAGTTTCTCTATGAAAGGTATACTCTGCTGTGACTAAAATGCTAATGGATATACGTATACAAAAGAAATTATTTTCTCTTACTGTATTCTGAAACTAGACTGGGAAAAATCTGTGAGGAGTTCATCCCATATGTGGCTAACTTCAGGTATAAATTTATATTGAAATAATTCTACAGGTTATAAGTACCCGAAACACAAATTTTAGAAAAAATGTGTTACACTGTCACATTTATACAACCACATATACATGTGTGTGTGTATAATGTTTATATAATATATATAACTTATTTATATATAACTTTATATGCACAAAGATATTAATTTTGTCTCTTTTTCCCACTTTCTCCATTTTAACTGTCTAGGCAGATGAAGAAACATACACAAAAAACTGAACATTATGGTTTACTATTTACTTACCCTTGGTCTGGAAGGATATACTCCGATTTCAGTAACTAACCAAGGGGTCTGACTCCGACAAAGCTCTACACAGGCTGTGATGAGCAAAATCCCAATTCATCTGTAGTTTCTCTATGGAGACAAAGCAAATAAAGAAAGAAACTTCTAAGTTGTTTCTACCTAATTTAACTAATGTCTTCCTTGTGGTGTATATCAGGTCTGTACGGAGAGAGCAGAATAAAATCATTCCTCAGGCAACTGTGATGGGTTGGTTTTGCTCTGATCAATCCATATTGCAGAAGGGAGCAGGGAGAACAGAATTATAATCAAATAACCTTGTTCCTTATAAATAAAAGTGTTAATTAGCATTTTAATTGCAGGACTTGTACACTGTGAGTGGTGTGTTATATTGTTCTCAGCAGCACAACACTGTTTTATTTTGGAGTGCCCTATAAGTTAAAATTAAATTTAATGACTTACTCTTCTTATTATGCTTGTTAGTATATGAAGAAAAATGAACGAAAGATATGGATAGCTGAGGGCAAAACACATTCTCTCCTCTTGTGGAACAGCAAGCTTCTCATACATTTCACATACATACTGTGAGAACTGAGCAACTACTCCAGCCTTTAGGTGAAACTCAGCGACTTCCTTCTTTACCTGAGAGTCCCATGCTTTTCCAGAGAGGATTTAACTCACCTCTCAAAGACTTCCTTTCAGAAGTCTGACTCCCATCAAACACAGTCAGAAGAGATTCAGTTCAATTTATCTATCCTTTAAGTCATACATATAGACATGGCCTACACACGAGGATCTCCACTGAGAAATTATTACAAACAGGACGCCTTAGCACAAATCAACCACAAAGGGTTGTGTTTTATTTTAGTGGGGATTTTTGTGTTTGTTTGTTACGTTTTTTTTGTTTGCTTGTGGTGTTGTTGCTGTTTATTTGTTGTTCTTGTTGTTTTCCCAGCTTCTGAGACCTTAGAGTACAAATATAAATAGTATAGACAAAAAGAACAGAATGTCTTCTCACAACAATCAAGGTCATGTTGCTAAAATGAGGTTTGGATCATTTTACAGTAAAATATCTAATAATCTGCAAGTTAAAACCAAATGTTATTAACAAAGAAAATAGTTCTAAATCCATTTGCCCTAGCAGGATTCAGTGTGTAAGTAAGGCTCCTGTCTCCATTAATTGAGATATATCTCAGTCTTAGCCTGAGAGTTGGCATGTATTTCAAGTAATGTAGCAGCATTCCCTTCCTGCAAACATATAAGATTACAGTCAGATGAAGCTATACAACTGGTGAATTATTAAAATAAACAAAGGTAAACCTTGACCTACTACAATTGCAGTGAACTTCACTGTAGTGACCCCACGCTAATAACTATGGAATAAGTTTGTGAAAGAGAAGTAATTGGAATTCATGGGAGCTCTTAGACCATTGAATGGTTCAGTAACCTTGGCATTAATTTATAAATTGCTTTTGCTTTCAAAATGCCATGCAGAGAAGAGAGACTATTCAAATAGCTTAGGGAATAAAGCTGCTTTCACTACCACTCTTTACATAAAAAGAACTGACCTTGTTGTGCTGAGGACCTGCCATTAATGTGAGTAAAGATCTAGCTGAGAAAGGATAAACCCTATTATATAATTGTGAGCCAACAGATGTGCTAATTTATTTTCTCAGAAAAAATAAAGTAAAATAAATTTCTTTTAGACTATAGCAACCTTTTCATTCAGCTCCTTTAGACTGTGCAATAAGAACCTATTATCTTATTAGAATGTTAAAAGAAAATATATCTCACAGTTACTTAGATGTTAAAGCCAGAAATAAATAATAAAAAACAAACAAACAAACAAAAAAATTTGTATGGAAAAGCACTGATTCTAACAAAGAAAAGTTTGGAAAAGACATCAAGGAAGTAGTCAATACATGTGGGGTCAACTGCAGATGTGGCACCTCTGGAAACTTTACTTACTTAACAAAAGGTCTTTGTCCTTTAGTGGGAAAAACAAAGAAAAACATAATTTAGAGAGTAAAACTAGAAGGGAGATATAGGCTGGAAAGAAACTCTGCAGGTCATTTGGCCAACCTTGTTTGAAGCACAGTTTAATTCAGTGTTAGATCAGGTTACTCAAAGCTTTGTCCAGTGAAGATCTATATACCAGGATTTCCATAAATCCCTTCTAGACTGGGACTTTTCTGGACTTTTCTGTGGCTCTATGAAAAAAGTAATTTTCTGTACATTTTATTGTTGTGTTCTCCATCCTACTGAGATTTGACTTTGTTGCTCTAGGCTTCCTTTTCTTTCAATGTATTTACATCTGCCCTTCTTGCAGTCTCTCACATTCTATACCAAACCTAACTCCATCCCTGCATGCCTGAGTAAAGCCTCTGTGTTCATTTCAGGTGGTTCCCAGATTCCATGTTTTATATACTCCTTTTTCACATCTCAGCTCAGTCAGGACTTCCCCATCCAGCCCACCTTCTACAACTTCTGCTCAACTTCCGCATGTCAGAGCAATCCCTTTCTGTGCTCTGAGGACGCTACCAGGAAGATTAAGCCAATTTCTCATGTCCTTCCACCTAGCAGGAAACCTCCCATGGGATTCCAACAAGCAGTTCCCTGGAAAAACAGAATTCAGTTCTCCTGACTTTGGGGACTGTAATTCTCCATGTCCTCCTCATTTCTTCCATGATTCTAAATTTAACCACCCTGATGTAGCTGAAGTTTCTGTAGCTGAAGCTGTTAGTTACTATACCTAACCAGTAGAAGTCTTTTCTTAGTTATCTCACTGAGCTCCTGTATCAAGAAACTGCAATCAGCACACTCCAGGTATCTACCATCGATACTCAATAATTTTTCCCATCCAGTAAATGCCAAAGTGGTTAAAGTGTCTTGCGAGTGCCAGGGCCTGCAATTGTGAGGCTTATACTGGTTGTTGAAAATCAACTTTCTTCTCTTTTTTGGAGGGACCTGGCAGTGTTTCACTGTCTTCTAATTTCAATCCACAAGCCATTGATCATCTCACAACCTTTACTAGAAAAAAGACTCATGTTTTCAGATTCCTTTTTTTGTGTAGGATATAACCCCTACTTCTCAGCTTTTCTGCCACCTGTATCTATTCATGGTAGAACTTCAGTTATTTGAGTTTTATCACTATCTCCCTTTGATTCTAGAAGGATTGTAACTGCTGTGGGACAGGCTGGAATATGTGGATCAGACTCAGCTGGCCTGTATGCCTACCCTGATGGAAACAGTTTCTCCCTAGCTGTTGCCAGGGCACTACACTACAGCCTCTGCCTGCCCACACAGAGATATTTGCCAACTCTCTTTACACACAATGTTGTGGTAGTTCATCAACTCTAAATAAAAGTAAACACTCTGGATGTAACCAAAGATGATATTTAAAGTAGCTAAGAAATTTAATTTGCATCTCTAATTTGAAGGTTCAGACCAATAAAGCAAAGAAATAAAAATCCAAAATAATCAAACCCACAAAAAGTAAAGTAATTTGAGAAGGCTAATTGGAGTATATTGAAAATATGACATAGGATGCTGTCACATAATAGTACATGTACACTAGATGGAGGATTACTTTAAAAAGAAAAATCAGTGAATTTTTTACTGAAATAATGCAATTAATATATCTGTAATAGCTGGCAGTAGAAAGAAACTTCTGATTAAACAAGAATATGTAATGATCATATATGAACACTGACAGAAATGCACATAGATAAATACATGATACTTTATGAACTTTGTGAAATGCTGCATGGAAGTTCCCATCCTGAAAAGCAATCCTCTCCTTCTTGGGGTTTATAAATGAAAAAACAAAATCCTTTAGAAGAAAGGAAGAAGGAATTGAGAAGAAAGAAATTACACTTTCACAAACTCTTTAGCTTGACAAATTCAAATACACCAATTTGATTGGATTTTCAAACTGGTTAATTTTGATTGGAATTAAAACAGTACTGTTATGCATCAAGGCGCAAATGCCTACTCACAAAGAAACTTATGATACAGAGGCTGGTGAGCATAAAGTGAAATAATGACAGTCTTCTGATATACATGACTGGAGAATGATTTACGTAAACACCTGCATAATGAAAGATTGGAATACTGATATAACACTCCCATTTTTATTTTTATTTCTTTCTTTAGCAAAAAAGGAGCAGAATAGCTATGAATGTTTTCAAAATGATAATAATCAATTAAGTGATCATAGTTGTGATACAGTGTTAACATCCCTATAGGTTAAAAAACTCAAACAGTGCCCCATCCTTCTCCAGATGCAATACTTCTTTTCAGTCAATCAATTGTAGAAATAATATAAACCTCCATTATACCTAAAAGAGTGACAAACTTGTTTTTCTATGATAAACATTAAATAGTCTTACAAATACTGTAGGACGTTACCGACAATCAATTGGACTGCATGCTTTGGGAATACTGCCTTTTTATTTAAATAGCAATTACTTTATAAAGAAAATGCATAATTTTTATTGATGAAATCTACCATACATATACCTAACAGTACACAAACACATATATAAGATTTAAATTGCCTTCAGTGGGTTGAATCCTTATATAATTTAGAATAATCTCAGAAATAAGTTTTATATAAACTTATTATAAAGAAGGACTAGTTGGGGACATTAAGGTTGGGAACAGCCTTGGTGGCAGTGATCACTATATAGTGGAGTTCAGTGTTTCACAAGGTAAAAGTAGAGCTATAAGTAGGATTACAACCCTGGACTTCCACAGGGCTAAAAAAGCTGATACAGGACGTATTATACATCTATGAATATATTTAGGATATTGTGGTGGTTTAGCAAAACGACAGCAGGGCTTTGCAGTAGCCGCCCTCATGGCTGGCGCCGCCGCTGCTTCCCGCCCCCTCCTCCCTGCCGCAGCCACGGAGAGGGAAAGAAATAAAAGGTTTTAAAATGCCCTTTTGAGTTGAGATAAGGAAGGTTTAATATAAAAATACATAAGAAAATGCTGCAGCAACAAATATTAAG
>JAVSBS010018448.1:0-30457 GCA_033124195.1 Coracias cyanogaster | reverse complement strand
ACCAACTTGCACCCTACCTGTTTAGATTTCATCTAGGAATATTTTATAATGCTCTTAGAATAAAATTTGTAGGTTTACTAATACAGAATAGAACTTTATTTGAGTATTACTATGGCTTTCTGCGTGTGTATGCTACGTAACAACTACATCTCCTGATGTAAGTGGGACATATGTCTATTTGCAGCTGTTAATTTCTTGACTAGCTAGATTTGTGCAATGTTTTACACCGGAAAATTTTCATCTCTTTTTTTTTGCTTTTTTTCTGAATGCATAAAAGTTTGCCATCAAATCACTGTGATTATGAATACATTAGTATTAATTAATGTACTGATGTAAATAGGTATAAAAACTGAATGGGACACTGAATTCAAAGATTTACTTGTTATTCACTGAGGTTGATTTACCCTAGCTTAGTATGTTCATGAGCTCATTCGCCTTCTGTTACATGCAAATATATTGAACAGAGAGCATTGTCATTCAAAACTTAAAGCTTTGTTCTCTGATTTATCCCACTGGAATTTACAGCTCCACTCTAGGAAGTCAAAGGATGCAGCTCTGTCTGGGGCCAGGATAATCATGCTTTTCATATGTTGGATTAAAGAAAATTATAGAACTGTATCATCAGTATTAATCATCTTGCCAAAGCAGAGCTATAGCTGTATAAATATGTCTCTGAATTCTTTGCTGGTACTTCAGGAGATGAGCACTCTGCTGGTCTCCAAAAATACTAAAATAGATCAACCACTGAGTGTTTTCAAGTTCATCTTCTCTGTGGACTCTAGCAATTTAATAAATTTTCTAGTGCCAGCCTGAACTCTCCTTCCAGCTACAGCTGATACAGCACTGAGAGCTCTTCTTACTTTTCTAATGGCTAAATCAATTTCTTTTAGTCTTTGCAATACTGTGAGATCACTCTGCATGACAGTTTAGAGAAGGAAACCTGAAGAGCATATGCCACATGGAAACGCAGTCCTTCCCTTCTCCCTGCCGTTCTTTACTTACAAATATAATGGATTTGGCAACATTTGCTGTTGCAGGTTACCTGGGTCTTCCCACAGAAGACATGTCTGGGCGCCTCGCCAGATGCCTCTCCCAGCACAGCTGAATGTCTGGAAAAGCGTGAGGAATTTCTCCACAGTCTAGTGCAGCTCAGGTACCTCCCAACAGCCCTATGCTGGCTGCCATGGCTCAGGGTCCTACCAGCCACTGTGGCTTCCAGAGCTGTAAATCACAATGTGCCAGTTTTAGGCAAAAGTCACCTAATTTTAAAATGTGCTCACAACTGTCCCCAAACACTAATACCATTATATGCTCTGATTTTTTTGTGAAGGCATGTCTTCCTCCTTTTCCCCAGAAGGTGCACCTCATGCCCATTGCTAAAATTGTCCATATCTGTTACCATATATACAATAAAAATCAGAGACTTCTCAGGAAAGCTCCATCTCCTTCACTTTCTCTCAGTAAGCTCAAATTAAATAGTTTCCTCTGCCATATTATGAAAGAGTCAATATGTAATCACAGGGAAGTCCTTACGCAATATTATTCTTACAGATATCACATGAAATGTAAAGTCTTTTTCTACATATCAACTCCACTAGGTTATCTACCAGAACATCATCTGCACCATGAAGACAATGTTTCTCACAAAGGGAAATCTGCTGCTGATTTTGGAGGCTGTTGTTTAACCTCAGAGATAGGCAGAAATTTATTTCCTTTCTGGAAGTCAGGTGACAGATCTCCAAATGACATAAATTGCCCTCGTTCTGCTGAAGTCAGTTCAATGGTTTTCACCAGTTGGGAAGCACATGAAATCAAAATCACTTACTCCAGTCTGCCTCTGTCTTTAATTCAGGATTCCCCTCTGGTCAGCTGGAATAGAAGTTTAACTCAAGAGTAGGGGACCTTAGGGGAGTCGATATCCCAATATCCAAAGTTTTGCAAATTGTCCTTGTGCCTGCAAGAAGAAAGAATTAAAAGAAGCTTTTCTGTCAACATGTATCAAATATTTAAGAATAGTTTGCTGGAAACTGGCACATAAAACAGCACTGTTGATATTGGATCACAAAGTTCGCATTTTTAGATTAAAAGTGAAATCTGCAAATGGCAAAAAAAATATGCTTAAACAGGAAAACTTATGTAGCAATTGCCATATAATGAGGAAGCTCTATAGCAGGTAATTGCTTGTAAAGTACTTTAATGCTAACTACCTACTTTAAAAAATTGTTGCAAAATTAGCTTCATAATTAAATTATAATTATAAGCAAACATTAAACTGATTATTCTCAGAAATTTATATGTCTTATTTTCAAAGTTCTGTAGCTTTCTTTTTCTATGTGACTCACCTTGGTGAGAATGACTGTGCTCCTTGGTTTGCATAAAGGATACCAGCTCTTACAGTGATTTGTAATCTAGTGTTTATATTAAATATTATACATTTCTGCTGAACTGTCATTCATGAATATGGACATTTTTAGCCACCAGATTTGCAAGCAAAAAAAAAGAGGATGGGAAAAAATCTATTCCCTTTACATATGCTAAAAGCCTGACTACTACTGATTACTAAACTCTGATGTAGTAATGTCTCATTAGGGAAGAACATGTTCAGGTATTCCATGAATGTAAAACAACACAACTGTTAGACCCACATAGGCTGGCAGCTGTAAACCTCTGCCTGTTTACCTCTAAATGAAATATTAGCTGTTGGTCTTGGTGTGGCAGATCCAGAAATAGAGCTGTTTTGTTTTGCGTCCATAGATGGACAAAGTTGCTCCCCTCAGAGGTAGGAGGATACTGTGTTTGATACTGAGGATGATGCTGAGCCTCTGAGGAAGAGCCAGGAGAGGGGAAGGACAGCGTGTCTGGTACCCTGTTTTATGCAGAGCAAAAATCCAGCTGACTTTGGATCAAGATCACAAGCTAAAAGCCTCTTTCCATCTTCCTTGCCTTCTGATGAAAAGCCTCAGACAGTGTCTGGATCTGACCTATGCCGCTCAGCTTTTAGAGGAATAGCTGTTTTGTAATGAGCCATTTTTAAAGTTGTGACTCACAAGGTGCTTCTGCCGGTTGGTTTTGGCTTTTTAGTGACAACAGAAAAGACAGAGGAAAATGATCACTTTGTATTGAGCCATAGGAGACTTCCCTCGAGGTTGTAGTGATTTTGCTTGTTTGTTTGAACTGGCAAAACTCCTCCACCTCACTTTTCCCTCTCCCCTTCCAACAACACTTGTTCGGGGTCAAAACGTTCCTGGAACTTCAAAGAAAATTCCCACTGAAAATGGGTTCATCCCCTCTACTATTTGGTACTGGAGCACCAGTCTGCATTCCTCTTCTTACCACATAGAGTACCAACATCTGCAACAAAGTCCACGTGTAGATCAGAGTCACATTCAACAGCCCTGAGTTTTATCCCCAATACTTTCTGTTTCTCAGTGCTGACAAGTTTATAAATGTTATTTAGTGTATTTTTCAAGCGTGGTCTGTGTGATATCTGCAGTCATGTTATATGCCAGCACGCGATACAAAGCTGCAATATGGGAGATGAATAATCCATGGTATAAAGGCTTGTTTCCTTTCTCATAGCCTTGTACTCTTGTGTTGACACTTGCATATGTACATGCTTGCACACTGGGGGAACTACAGCCACAACTCCCTTGTTTTCAGGAGTCTGCAGTCTTCACTCGGCTTTGGAGAGCTAATACAGCACGTCATCAATAACAGCACACCAGAGTCGAAGGTTTCTGCTCAACTTAAAAGCTTCTCTCAGATTATTCATATTCCTCTAATAAGCTTCACCATTTTTACTCAGCATAAACAAGCCTCATCCCTTGAGCTGTGTTCAACGTAAGTCAGACCTATCACATTAATGCAATAGGAGTTAATCACAGCCGTGAAGAGAAAAATAGCCCTTTCAGTTCTTTTCATGCACACAGAAATCTTGAAGTATTATTTTAATGCTGCAATTTAATGACAGATCTCATTTACGTTATCAGACCTTTTCCTCCTTCCTCCCTTTTCAGATGACACGAAAACAACCCATAGGTGCTTTCTTGAAACAGTCACACAACCAGCAGTATGTTACTAGATGGGTCCTTTTCCTTTCTTCCTCCTCTTCTTTTTTCATAAAAATACGTCGCAGCAATTTCACTCACTGTGAAAATAACACATTTATTGTATTAATATTATTTGGTGAGTAAGTTGTAATTTAGCTACTTTGTGCTAACAGCTACTGCTGCAAGGCTGAAGCCAAAAGGTAACACACTCAGTTTTGACAAAACTGGATGAGATTTTTCATAGGGTGGAGCACGTGTCTAAGCTACGGTGCATTGGCTGCAGGAAGAGAATGTGGGTCTGCTCTCTGCACTCTGCCTCTGATGGTGACTTGGTGCCTAACCTAGAGCTCTCCTACCCTCACTGCAACGCTTTTGTCCTGTGGATTTTGTGCATCCCTTCTGGGTTATTCTGCATCACCACTTTAGCTAGTGCTTCAGATATCACAGATGGGAAACGCTCTAAAGGACAAACCCTGTCTTGTCCCAGGAGGGGGGAAATGTGCTGCCAGCGAAGCTGCCTGAAGCCATCCTACCTGAGCTTTCTGGGGTGGAGGGTAAAGTGTTGGTTCTCCAACTTCGGGGCCTCAAACCTAAATCAAGTTTCTATAGCCAGCAGCATTGTAGAAGCTCTCTCCCCTACATGTCTTCAAGAATACAGGATAATATTTTGTTTAATACATATATCTACATGTTCCAGTAGTTAGAATTAATATTGTCTTTCTTCTGCTGAAGACAATTGTTATACTTAGGTGGAAAATATTCAGAACTCCAGGAGTACATCGACACTGTGTTACTGTGAGAAGTTGAAGCAATCCCAGTTCCTTTGTGAGAATTCCGTCTGTTGGGAGGCAGGATCCTCTATCGAGCTTTGCAAGCTAATCACATTACCTGTCATTCTGTGAAAATACAAGTGAAAGCACTGGTTTTGGTCTTACCCTTCCTGACATTGCTAGGGCCCACTTCTGCCATAAAAACAAAAATGGGCAGCCCTGATATAGATTTCAACAATCTCAGTTTTATTTATAGGTAATCTGGTTCATTCATTAATTATCCCTGTTTTTATAAACATAAAACATTTTTGTTTGTGAAAGAGAGCAAACACAATCCCTTGCGGAAGACAATAAGAATAATGAAAAGAATCAATGTGCAAGTGAAGCAGCTTTTGGTTGGATGCTTTTTAAATTGCACCCTTATGATATGAATCTTTGTCTTTCTGCTCTGATGAAAGATGGTTTCCTTCTCTCTCTCTCTTTCCCTCTTTCTCCATTAGCACCATTCAAATCCCTCACATTGCATTAGAGGCTCATTTTATTTATAATTAAGCAATGATGTAGTCATATGTATTGTTGCATTTGAAGGATGCTCTCAGCTATGCTGGAAAGCTGGAGATTCTGAGCAGGGTGCATTAAGGTTAATTACCTAATAATTTACAATATAAAATGCAGCTGCAGACACTTTGATTTTCACTAATTGTGGCACTGAACAAAGTAAATAAGAATTTGCTCTTATTCCAGTACTGTGATTGCGAAAAAAAAAGAAAATCCTTTATGGCATTTATGATGTCCTTTCTTTCTCCTTGGCTTCAGTGGCACATGAGAAGCTTTCAGTAGGATATCATCCAGAGTCTGTAGTCTCACCATATTCGTTTTATAATGATTTTCCTTTCTTAATATGATTCAGATGTCAAATGTAGACCAGCTGACTTTTATTACATTATAGGATATCAAATGTGTTATGCTATGGAGGCAATACTAATAGGATTTGATGGTGTTGGAAAGACAATTTTGCGGATCTTGGGACAAAGTGGAAAGACATGAAGCCACAAACATGAATTAAGAGCTAGAGCAACCCCTGAGCTACAGGATCTTGCTCTCTTCCCTGAGACTGTACAACAGCATACGGTCCCAGGCCTCCAGGTGGTATAAAACCATGTACCTTCATTGAATTCATAAAAATGGGCAGAACACTAAATGTGAAAGGAGACATGCTTAACTGTTTTAATAAGTATATGCCATTCATCCTGTAAGTCTGCTGTCACTTCTGTGTTTCATGATAACTGGAACCAAAAGCAGAGCCCTCGCTCACGGTCATCCTCTTGAAGATATTCTCAAATCAAGGAGAACTATCATTTCCAACTCCCACTTCATGTCTTACTGATGGCTTTTGTTAGTGATTCTCAGATGTATGTAACGAGCTCAGCTCTATATAGTACAACATGGAGCAAAGGGACTGGGAGAAAGCATATTGAGCAAACAAACACCTACAACGGAAGGTATGATTACCTGTGGACCAGCCTCTGTACCTGTCCTGTCTTATCTCCAGCAAAAAATATTCAGTATTTCAAGTTGCTGTGACAATTTGTTAGTGTCTTATTCTGTCAGAAACAGATTCATTCAGGGTTTTTTATGTTAGAAGTATAATTTAGAGTTTAAATGTTCCACGATATGTAACAACATTATTTCCTATATATTAGTTCAAGCTGTATTATAGTTTTCCTCCTAATCCTCCTACCATGAATTTCACCACTTTGCACAGCACCAGTGCAAGGATTTTGTGTCTCTGAATTGCCAGTTGATCTACTCTTTGTACAGGAGTGAACTCCATTCAAGAGCTTTGGGAAGGGGCTTTTTGGTTTCTTATAGCTTCATTTTTCTGGTGCTGACTGTGTAGACTTACTGAGAAAGAAATTGGGAGTTTTTTGGATACTATAATTAAATGCATTTCACACATGGCAAGCTTACAGATCTTTTCTATTAGGTGTAAACGGTGTGTGAAAGCATTAATTGCACTTAATAAATATTAATGTTTTTAAGAATGAGCCTCACCAGCTTTCCAGATTTCTGCGCTCAGGTGAAAGCAGCATGCAGAAGCAGTGAACAGCAGAAACACCTCTACGCAGGAGACACCACCCTTTCTTTATAGAGAGGATAAAAAGATCAGACTTCAATATTTCATGCTACAGATGGTCAAATGCTTTGCTTTCTTTTTCCTATAATTCTTTCTCATGTTCAAAATCCATTTAGAAATTTTCCATTAAAGGTTTCTCAAAAGTCTCAGTCTAGAATGAAACAGGCATTCTTCTTTCAGCTAGATTCCAGTGTAATCGTTTGAATTAAAAACTTGGGTCCTTTCAATTTCTTACATAGGAAAATGAGAGTTATTTTGGGAAGAGATTCCCCTCACCGCTACCACTATCTAACATTTTAAAGAAAGTTGTAACAAAGTGAAAAAAGGAGAGTGTAAAGATATTTTTCTTTTTTTTGTATGCCTTCTTTTACCACAGGAAAAATCTTGGCAGAAAGCAAAAAAAAAGGACAGGGAACCAGGACTGGCTCAGAATGCAGTCTTACTTACTAATATTTTTAAATACTGTGAATGAAAACACTTAACAGATAATAAGAGGATGGGTTTGGAGGTTTTATGGAGCTTGCTTGCTTTAGATCTTTTCCTCCAGCATTTTCTATGGGAAAAATGAGACAAGGAGGAACTCTTAATTTTTCTTAGTTGTTCATAGGCTCTTAATTGTTTGTCTTTCCCCTAAGAATAGAAAGAAGGAAAGGGGGAATATTTTAAAAGAATAGGAGAAGCAAATTGAAAGAAGCCCAGGAATTCCACCTCATAACTTTTCTAAAACAAACCAAACAAAATAATAATTAAAAAAAAAAAAACAACCAACCACAACAGAACACAACACATGTTTCTCTTGAAGGAAAAAGAAGACCAAAGCAAAAGCTTCAAAAACATAATTTATTGTCCAAAAAAGCAGTTTTAAGAGTGTTGTGTTCTACAACCCCATGCCCCCAGCAGCCTGCACCCTCAGCTTGATGTCCTGGGGCTCAGACCTGCTCCCCAGGAGGACACTGCCAGTGCCCCAGCACTCTTTCCAGCCTGGCCCAGCAGTAGCCACCGTCCCTCAACCCAAAATCTGTTATTTATACACATAGCAATGAACCAGGTTCCATAAGCCTGAATCACTCTGGAAGGTGCTTGCACACCCAGCGAACCCAAGATGACAACAAATTGCAACTCAGGGTGAAGATGAGGGCTTGCTGATACGCACAAGAAATGAAATCTATACAATGGTATTTTACCTGAATAAAAGTTAGTTAGAAAAAATAATCGAGAATGTATATAGTGGGTCTTGAACAATGGTAAGACCTTTGTTTTAACATATAATAATGTTTTTACTGTTAGAAATCAAAACCTACTAATTCTTGATGATTCATTCTAAATAAAATTGTTAAACAAAGTGTGATTTATTGAGGAGAGACCTTAACAAACCAGGCAGTCACTTCATCTTTAAAATACTGTTGTTGCATCCACTGTTGAACTGTGCAATCTTTATATTTAAAGGGAAATCAATATCATTGATTAAATAAAATAAAAGCTGCTCCATAAGAAACTATTACTAAATCTGGCTGTTGGAAAAATACATTGTTTTTAAATCAAACTGATAAAAATCAGTGTGAGTTTCTTATAGCAAGACATGATGACTAAAATGCACAATGAGAAGCAGATAATTACACATTTTATCAAGAAAACATATGCCACCAGTTTGAAAAAGCTTCTTATGTCCTTGCTTCTTTCTCATGCAAACAGCTCTCTGCGGCAAGCAATTTGCTGAGGGCTTTTATTTAAGTGCAACATTTTAATGGATTTTTTTTCTCTCTTCCAGAAGATGCATACAGCAGTCAATCAAATTAGTGTCAAAATCCTTACCACAATAAAATAGCCAGCTTAGTACAATTCTTGAAGGCACAGCCCTCACATTTAGCTCTGTATGTCTTCATCATATTGTTGTGGGCTTCCATTCAGCAATACTTGCACCAAACACCTTTTATGCGCGAAGGAAATTTAGCAGTGCCAGTATTGCTGACAGAACTAAAGGGCTATTTTTCAACTTTAGTAGCACCATTCCACCCTAGCACCAAATTTCTGTTTTAATAGTTTTATCAGTCTTATAGAAGCTGACACTAGATAATTAAACTGGCATCCAGATCACCAATGTAAATGCACAATGGTACATTTAAAGGCATAGAATAAAGTAAATTATGACCTAGGCTGACATAAACCAAAATTTTGTATGCAAAGTAGTTTCTCATAAATTTAAGGAGGTTCTTCATTAAAGCAAGACAGTTCCTTAAAAAAAACCCCAACCTGTCTGTCAAAGATACTTCAATTATCTTTATTTTACATTGTTTTTCTTCTAGAAATAATAGTAAAGAAGGTGCTCTGAATGCTTTTATCTGAAGCAATAAACCTCCAGGATGTTCAAGTATAATTAATTGCATTGCTTAAAAGTAAGGGCTTCTAGCAGAATATACGGGCCTTGACATTTTTGTTATGCATAAACTCTACTAGGCTTATGCCATAATTAAGCATCAGGATTATATTTTCATTACATTCTTAAAATTTTCATTAAAACTAGAATAAGGAAAACTTACAACAAAAGCTAACACTTGAATAAAAGTGATGACACATTCCAAGATTGAGGTATGCAAGAACAGAGATTATAATGTCATAAATACATTTCTTTCATATTTGTCAGAAGAGCTATTAACTTGAAATTTTAAAACGACAGTAAATGCTCCAAAAAGCAAGCCAGGCCTTTGCACTTTGCAAGAAATAATAGCAAAGCCTCCTTTTATAACACAGTTAAATCAACACAATTTGCTTCTGAGTTATAAAGCAATTAAATGTTATTAGGCAGCTGCATGGATGGACTTGGTTACAGCCCAGTTTACGGCCCTGTAAGGCAAAGAAGATCTTGTCAGGTTTTCACAGGAGAGTTTACGTGTTAACGAACTTCTCTCTACATCTTACAGGAGGGTGAGATAGCACCACAGGAAAAAACTGCAACCTAACACACACCGGTGTCTGTTTTGCCAGATGTTTCTGTTGCTGCTCTGCTCCATAAACAGCAATAAGATGTGGTTTATTTGTACCCAAATCAAGACAGGCTGTGGCTTCGAACAGGGGCTGAATCCTAAAGATCTTGTGCAGTTAAATTCGTAGATGTTGGTAAGAAAGAAGGTGGGTGAGAACTGAAGCATTTAACTCAACAAAGGACTTCCAAAGGCTGCCAGTATCCAGATTCTCACTGGCTGGTATTTTTCAGACACTGGACTGAAAATTTCTAGTGTTCTGGATTTTACTAGAGGTTTTTATAGAAACTAGCTTCAACCTTGAGCCGTTCTTAATAAAAGGTTTTAACTGCTTACTCTGAAATGTTATTTTTCTACTTTTAGTCTTCTATTTTGACCTTTAACTGTCTAGTTAGATCTAGACTACACACAGATTATGATCCAACATCATGATTTCCATTAGTAGTAGGATTTTTTTCCTATTGATAGTATTAATACTATTAATACTGATAGTATTATCATACCAGTACCAACTTTTCTTGTCACATGCAGTCTCTCTCTGTTCATAGTCCTTACAGCACTTACGGTCCCTTTCAAATGAGAAAATATCTATTCCCATAACTAACTAGAGTCACTTATAAGCTACCTCAGCCTCAATTACCTACCATCAGGCATGTAGTTATAGTTATGGCTCTGTTGACTGAACGCAAACATGTAGCACTGTGTTTCCCTACAGTTTTACTTTGGCCATTGAAGACACTGAGAGATGAACTGATGGAAACAGGGCAACAAGCTGGATTCCAGTTGGAGTTGCTTTTCTGTAACCCTTTTCCTGTCCTGTACGGCACACTCTTTGCCTTCTCTCACTCTTTGTGCAGCTCTGAAGGAGGGTGGCCCTAGTAAATTGGCTGAAGATCATCACAGTAATCTATTTATTTAAGACTGTAATATCTGTGCATAGACAACACATCCAGAAAACCTTGGCAGACAGCAGTGAGTAGAACTTTATGAAAGCAGCCAGCAGGATGCAAGGGGGATGCTGAGTGCATCAGTGACTCTATATATCTTTCTTAACAATCAGGACTAATTTTGTTCCTGTGCTTTCTCTGTGTTGGAGAATGAATTGAGTTCCTTGAAGCGCTGCTTTCTTTTCCTAGCTAAATGATCCTATGATTCTATATCTCTATGAATGCCTGAAGTATCTAAAAAAGACAAGGCAAACAGCTTTGTTATCACCGTGCAACAAAAGCAAGCGCCAGCCCCTCTAGACACAAATGTCTTATTAGAGGATACTTCTCTCTGCCCTTGTTTTAAGTCTGTTAATTTGACTTCCATTGTATAGACTCTGCAGTCCTTCTCTTTAAGAAAAGATCTTATCTGTGATGCTGAAACGTCATCAAATCTTGGTTTGGAGAAAGAAAGTACGGTTCAGTTCCAGGTTAGGAATCAGCTGAGTCTATATACTTCTCAGATCCAAATTCAATAGAAAGTCTCTCACACACTTCCTAAAAAATTGCAGACCCAGTAAATGAAAGGCTTTAGCCAAAGTCTCATGATAGCAAGTAAGAAGATTTTAGCCATATCAACTGGAAAGCAGAAATAAGCAGAGCTGGCCCAGTTCACACATCAGCAAGTTAGATTCTTGTGAATTAGCCTCCGTATTTGCTATTATGTCCTGCATTGAAATGGGTTGAACAGCTATCATGAGCAAGCTAGCTGTTGGTCTGGAGAGTAGCCAAATCCCTGATTCAGTCACAGCATTCATGCTTTACTGGCCCCACTAACTCCAGTGGTTGTTTGCTCTCTGCCCCTGCCCGCTGTTCCCTAGAGTAAGACTTGCTCATCCTGCAGCTCTGCACACCATGGACCGCTCCACACCGCTGCACAACGGGTTGATGCCAACTGCACGAAGCTGTCCAGATGCATTGCTGCTGCTTCCTTATAGCTTTTCTTTTTTTTTTTTCCCCCCAAAGGAACAATCTAAAAGACTCAATCAAAGATACAAAGTCTATAAATAAAAAGTGCAATTAAAATATTTAATGCTCAGGAGAGAAGTGTCTTCAGTATGGGATAGCATAATCCTCCCAGACACTCCTCTGAACTTCTTCTACATTCATTTAAGGTTATTTTAGCCCTAAATAGAGCATTCACAGTCAGACTTTAACACGCTGCTTCACAGGAGAGACACAGGCAGTATAAGGCGATATCCATACCAGTGTCTCGCATGCACATAGTTGCTGACAAATCCCACATAGTTCAAGATAAATCATCCAGTCCATGCTGAGAGTTTTGCAAAGTTGTAAATATGCAGAAACTGGGATAAGATAAATCAAGCAGAAGTCCCAGTATTAAATATGTATGAGGGTTTTTTCCCACAATTTCTGTAGAATTAATTCCATTTTGAGTTTGGATATGACTTTTACTAAAATTGCAGCGGTGAATTAGGACTCTGCAGTGAATTCAGTTCCCCCGTTTCAAGAAATCTGAAATTCAAGATTGCAGCTTAGAACTCCATTTGCACATCACTCGGCAATACTTTCTGGAGAGAGTTTCCTATATTGGGTAAGAATATTGTATTTTAAGGATCTGTTGGGCACATAGATCATCTGTTGAGTAGATCAGTTTTGGTCAGACCACCGCAATAAAGCATAGGTTTTCCTATTTTTCATGTGCTTGGGGCCATATTACAAAAAAAAATCACCTTCAAAACCACAGTAGTGAAGGTTCTTGTCAGCTCATTCATTCACTTCTTTAGCTTACTTTATTTCCAGTCCCAGACTCAGCAGCCATTTGTGCTCATTTGATAGCCAAAAATCCTCCAAGGCTTGCAAATTAAGTAACAAGGTGAGCCTGAGTGTTTCCCTCTGGTCTCAGCTTGAACGGTCCCTTCTTCAGCTCCCCGCCCACCAATGGCCTTTGTGGCCATCAGTCCCCCAACACTAAGCTGATTTGGACTGAAGTAGAACCAGGTTTTAAGCACTTTGAGCTCTGACTCTCACTTGATGCATTAACATATTTATATGGCTTGCAGACATTTCTGTAGCCTACAGAACCATAGTAATGAGCACAGAGCTAAGAAAATCTTTGCTAAACTGCACTGTTGAATTCTGTCCTATTTTTGTAAAATAGTAGCTGGGAAGAAAGCTGGGAGCAAAGAAATGTCCCTGCACTGTCTGGTTCTCACTTTCTCTGTGACCAATTCCAAAATTCTCTGACTTCAAAGGGAAAAAAATATATTGTCGAAGTACTAGATTTTGCATTGCTTTTGAACAAATTATTAAATGTTTAAAGGGCAGACATTGTTTTACTACAGCTGGTAAGGATTTGGAGGTTTGAATTTAAAATCTGCCGATAAATTAAGATTCTTTAATCCTGTTTCATTTCACGTCCTCATCTCTGGTTTTTACTTATGCAACCCACAAGGATATCCAGCCTCCTCCCATGGAAAACTCATGTTGCAGGTGAATTAAATGCAGTCATATGACCAATACTGAAAGCCATTCATAATTGCTCCTAAAGTACTGTTTTAGCTATGTTTTAATTACATTTTAACCACAGTGCCACTGATCAAGGCCGGTGACCTGGCAGCTCATTGCCACCTATATTGAGCTTGCTTACGAAACAGTTCCTAGCAGTATTACAACTTCACTCACACTAACGTTTTTAAGTCTAAACTGTTGGTAAAAAATAAGCACCTGGAAACCATGATGCATAAATACATAAATAATCCAGTTCCTAACCATTTCAAAGATAAATGCCAACCACTCACCTCAATCTGTGTAGACAACATCAGACAGAATGCCAAAGGGAATTTGTGTATTCCCAATGCCAGTAGGAATTTTGAGAAAACATCTTTAATACAGTAAAGGATAATATATTTTGCAACCCACTCCATGCTAGTACTTCTGCACTGGCAATAACCTTGGTTATTTGGGGAATAAAAATATGTGAAAAGTTTAGAGATGATAAAACAAGTCTAGGGTCCCAAAACCTGTATAATGACTCAGATGCACCAAATCTAGTGTGTGTCTATACAAAATACAAGACTAGACTGTACAGGAAGGATGGAATTGTAGACTCCCAGTCTTGCTGAGTCCAGTCAATCCCAGTACGTACATGACAATACTCTGCTTCGTCACCTGGGTCATTCTTCATCAACAAAAGATATTAAAAACCCATCTTGGTGCATTTGCAGGAGGTTAAAGTCAACTGACCAGACAGACTTTGTGCTCCTGTTTCTCTGGATATTTTCTGGAATGCCCCTATGTGATTTAAATACATTTTTTCCAAGTCATGACCCTGCTCAGCTCTCTGCATGTTTGCACCTATGTGACGGCTTAACTCTTAATTTAAGCTTTCCCTTCTTTACACTAAGCTATGTGAGATCACAGTGAAGATCATTGTTTAAAATGGTCCTAATTACTAAAGACAGAATAATTCATTGGAGCTGAGGGCCAGATTTTTGGGAACCTGAGTTCTGTGTTCCTTTCTGATAATTGTTCCCTGGGTAACCAGGGACAAGCCAAGCAAATAAATGATCTATGACTCAGTTTCTCTTTCTGTACAGCTGCAATAAGGACAGCTCTGCAGTGTTAGAATGTTTTGAGGTAAAAGAGATTCCACAAATGGAGAAATCACTATAAAATGCGGTATTATTACCATGACTCATTCAAAGAATGGGAAGACTCTTTTGTAAAACTTCTCCATCTTTTTACAATAGTATAAAGGAAGAAATAATAGTAAAATCTGCCTGTAGGAAATCTTTCCGAATCTTGTGTTCACCCTTTCTTTATTTTTTTGATCAAAGTAGTTTGGTTTTTACAAATGTGTAGGGGTCCATTTCACAGTGCTTTGCCAGAGCAAACGTTCTTGTCACAGACTGCACGGAGAAAAGCAGGGTGGCAAGGTGCCATTAGACCAGCAGTGCTCTGCCTACCCAGGCCTACAGAAGGATCCTATTGATTCAGTAACATGCACCAGGATCAGACTCAGCTCCTAGACCACCTAGAATCTGGTCTTTTCACAGATTCCTGTGATTTAGGCGCATCACAGGAAAAGGCTCTAGGCACGGTACATCTAAAAGACCAGGTCCTCTGGAAAAAAAATTCTCACTGTTGTCTCCTTGAAAACCGAAAGAGGGATTAAATGGCCTCAAGATTAAGCAAAGAGAAATTCTTTGGGGCCCATCTTCCCACCAAGTCAACAATGAGGAGTACTCCTAAAAGAGAGGGCTCACCAATGCTGGCTGAAGGAGAGTATTCTCTGGAGATCGACTCCTTTCATACTCAGAAGAACTCTACCGTACGAGACCAACCTTGGGAGAGCTGACATCATCTTTAGTCCAGCAAAAGGGCAGGGAACTGCCACAAGTTCCATCCTGGGCAATGCTCCTCTTCCCAGCCAAGCGCCCAGGTAGGGCTGGGAGGTGGGTGGCTGCAGCATAGCAGCTAAAGCAACGTCTGCTCCCATAAGCCCACCTGGGCTAAAGGGGGTGTGTTTGTAATATTTATTATCTTGTCATATGCTTTCCTTTGCTAGAAGACAACAGATATTTTTATGAATACTAATGTAAATCATCTTGACTTTGTCCTTCTCTGAAGGCGGGGTCTGGTGTCCAAATCCACCCACATTATTACTGGTCAGTCAGAGACTCTTGAAAGAGGGGGGGCAGATTTCATCTTTGAGCAATGATGTCCTTTATTTCGTACAGCAATAGAAATTTGGTTGGTTGATTGCATATTGAATTACTTTCTAAAACACCACCTATACCTGTAAAGTCTCCTCTGTTGGTGCAATAAAGAACTAAGCAGACAGGTAACTTTTGGCGTGGAAGCAAGTATGTCAAAAGCCTTGAAATCACTTCAGCTTTTAGCATTTACACACAGCTGTCTGCTGTATCTTGTCCTGCTTACATATGTAACGACTATAACAGGACTCTTCAAGCTCTGACTTAAAATTATAAATAGTGATGAGATCTTTTTTAGAGTCTTTATTTTTCCAGTACCAGAAAGATCATGATACTCAATAATTTCTCCAGTAGGCCGGCTTGCCTTTTACAATTCAGAAGACATAAATAATGCCTATACTTTTCAAGTTAATTTAAGTTGGATTTGGTATGCCATCAGTTTAAATCTCACTCCAAAATTGAATCAATCTTTATTCAGCTACAAAATGTGCTAAATTGTTCAGATATTCTAGAACTCTTCTTCCTTAAGGCTTGTGAGGGAAATTCTACATTTATTTAATAAAGCAGCCAGGATTTACTACACCAGTAGTGGTAAGCACTTTTTACTTTCCTCAAGATAGATTAGAGTTGACTGTATACTTTTTTTTGCTACAACTGCACAAGTTTACAAGTCACAATTGAATTACCAAACTGAGGAAAAGAAAGATTATTCCTGTGGGTGCAATGCAGGTTGCAGACTTGTTTTCTTTTAAAGAAGGGTTTAAAGAATTAGCAATAAATGTTATCAACTGCAGCTAGAAAATGATGCTGACTTATTACTTTGTGGGGACCCTAAGGGGCATCATGAAAACCAAATTCTTTAGCTGAGCTTGCCAGAAGAAAATAGAAAAAAATCTAACAATGCCTTTTGAACACCTTAAACTCAGATTTACTATGGAGAAAAGACTAAACTTATAGGCATCCCTGGCTTTCCCCTGAAATTGCACAACTCTACAGTGCTTTAATAGTTACTGATGTACTATTAAAATAATATGTTCCCATTGTCACTAACAATGTGTGAGATGAGGATGTTTCTACTGACAGTCAACCATTACAGGGAAAGGCAGGCAGCTTTCTTACCTTCAGCAAAGTGTATGCCCTAATAGCTGAGAGGAGCACCAGGAAATGCTGTAACTTTATTTCATATCACACTGGGGTGAATGCTTCGCTGATCTGGAGAGACATCACTTCTCTGAAGTAATTCTCCCCTTGTTACCTACCATCAAATAACCCAGCAGCTTTAAGGGTACATTTGAAGCCTGGAAGACACAAAATCAGGGCAAAGCAGAAACTTTGACCTGACACTTCCATGTATCAGTTGGGTGGCCCTAACTTCAGGCAATATCACGATCTTCCAAGAGGCAGAGGTGTTTTTCAAAAGGGTTTTTTGAATGTTCTTTTTGCAACCTTTGCAGTTGCTGTTGCACATAAGGGTGGGGTTTTTTTCCTTGCATCTAAAGCCAAACAATATTTTGAGCCGTCATTTTGTTTCTCCGTAAAATGGACTTGCTATATTTTGCTCAGCTCTGCTGCACAGTCTTTCATCTTGAAACTCCTGGACTACATGCCCAGAAAAAATTTTCATCTCAGGAGAGTTTTGACAAATCATCAGAGTTTAGAAATTCTCACAATTGTTATCTTCCATACCATCTTTACTGGAAACCCCATTTAAGCCAGCTCTGTGTTTTAGTCAGGACTGACACTAACAAGCATATAAAACCTCACAGCCTTTTCCACCAAATGTATGTGCGTAATATTCAATACCCCTCATGTATACTGGAGACTTGGATTACCGCCTGCACGTCAGAATTTTAAACCCAACATATTTTCCATTTCTAACATTGTTAGTCAAAGTTCCATACCCTCAGCTGTCTCTCAGAGACATGAAGAAAAGTATCCTCCACATACATTCAGTGAAGTAATTCCTGTACAAAAAGTACATGGCAGCTGAATCATGCCCAGTGAATCACTATTTACAACAGACTCAACCTAGACCATCTTACTTAACCTGTATTGAATTCAAGACAACTAAGATAGATGTCTTGGAGTTATCTTCTTCAGACGCCTTTATTGTTTCTGTAGGAATCCATTTAAACAGTCCACAAAAACTGAACCACGCTGCCACGGCAGAGCTCATTTCTCTTATACAGCAGTGATATTCCTGTGGTTTAGGTATTCATTCCTCAGGTCTTTTCATTATTTGGATCATAGTTTTGCTTTCTAGAAATGAACTAGAGTTTATTTTTCCCAAAGGAATGAGAAATGACGTGTCTATAAGTGGGCTACATGTACATCAGATTATCTTCTGCTGTTCTAGCTATAAATTTGCATTGCACTATTTCCACCAATACGCTGACGATTACAACTGCTCTGTGTAACTTTTTGCTATGGCTGTGCCTGTTGTTGAACGCTTGCTCAGGCAGTTGGTTACTGTCTTTCTTCAGTGCTCATAGAGGCTTCTGGTTGTCTTCCCTTATTTAAAAAAAATAAATAAATTACCCAACAGGATCAAATCATGTAGTGGTTGGTTAACCGAGATAACACCTGTACCAGTTGAACTAAGGGAACAGCTTTATCAATATTTCATTATTGATACTGATTTCAATATTTCTGGCTGACCACAAGTCCACAGAGTGGAAAGGAACGCAGCGAGCATGTTGCCTGATAGGCAAAGGGTGAATGGACAAATATCCCTCTTCCTGAGCTTTGAAAGGCCTGATGACACTCCTTGGCCAGACACTCAGTGCTTAGTCAGTTCTGAGCATCTAGCAAGAATATGAGAGTTTGCCTCTGTGAAAAAGCTTAAATAAACAACTAAAATAGGCTAGCCACCAACATCATATCGGGAAGTAGTAACTGAGGGTGAAGGTGGAGTCAGGTTGTAAGCACAAACAAAATCACCTTTTATGTGAAAGCTGAACCACGTCTCCTACACCCTGACCCTAAAGTGTTGAACGTCTTCATGAAAATACCGCTGAACTAGAACACACATCTGAGCCTCTCATGAAATCTTTAAGCCAGGGGTGCTTAACATAATTTAGGGTTTCTCAACAGAGGAAATATGCAATGTTTGATCCTCCCTAAAGAAGAAAACAGTGTCCCTGTGGCATTAAAGATACATTATACTGAAATAAACTGACACAGTTTATGAAATCTTTTCAACAGACAGTTTTGTATGTTTTAGCAAATCAGTTAAAAGAATGGAAATAAAACCTATGGGAAAACATTTGCTTTCTATTAAAAACAAACAAACCAACCAACAGAAAGAAAAAAAAAAAAAGGAAAAAGGAAAGAGAGAATTGGAAATAGACCAATCCAAAAAAAATCTGTACAAACTTCCAAAACTGCTATATCATTTTACCCAAATGAAGTTCTAGTGACAAAAGTTGTTTTAGAGCAGTCTATTTATTTCAAAGGTTCAAATGTTTTATTCCCATTTTAACACCTTCCCTTTTCTATTTGAACCAATGTAATGTTTTTCAAATAAAGAATGAGTTTAATATTACATACAAAAACTTTTTGACCCAAAACAATTCTCTCCTTTTATTTGAAAAAAAAAAAGAAAAAGGCAACCAACAAAATCATTTATTTTAATGTGTCTGCTCTTTCCAAAATAGTACTTGAATTCAAACGGCATTTCCTGGTGGGGAATTGTTTCAAGTAAAATTTTGCAATGTGCTGTAGGTCAGAGCAATGCGAAGGCTGCTCAGGTCTGCCAGGGTGCTTGAGAGGCTGTGGAGGAGCCACGTCAAGCCCTGTTGTTCCAGGAAAATGCTCCGACACCGGCGCTAACCTTCTTCTCATTAGCAGAAGCGGTATCAGCACTGCCAGGTGAGGCTGCCCAGCGGCTGTTTCCACTGCTGCACAGGGGGAACAGGCAGCATAATGAGCTGTTATACTGTTGTACTGAGCTTCTGAGCTGTTTTGCAGGTACATGGGATAGACGCCAGAATCAATTTTGCTCCTTTATGTTTAAGCTGTGCAGCAGAGAACAGATGTATCTTTATTTTAATACGCTTTGCTACTTAATTGCATGCCTTCAACTTAAGAGAAATTTAGCCTCACTATATACTTAGAAAAAGGTTTTTCTTAAATTTATTTTCAGATGGTGTTAAAGACTGCCTTTCTTTGAGGCTCCCATATGTTCACTGTAAATAGAACTTCGTTTGCAAAGAAAGGGATAAAACAAAACCCCAAACATTGATTTTTAAATGGAGTCAAACTCCAGGACAACTAACAGTGTGCCTGACCATCGTGACACTGCTCTAAGTCTTCTCCAGGGGCCCTCAACACTTGGATCAATGCAGACCCTCCATCTGCAGGCAGATCTTGTCCCCTCCGCCAAGCTTTGGTCACTCTGCCCAGGTGCCATGAAGATCTGCCTCCTTGTAGCGTTAGGACCACACAGCACATTTAAATCGCCTCACAATGAAATTGTGGGACAGTTTTTCCCTTGTGTCAGCAGTAATTCAGAAATATCCACACTCACCTTGTTTTCGAGGGTGTCAATATTCAGACCCACGTTCGTCCTTTGCACCAAAATGCCCCAGGGATGACAGACCTGCTTGGTAGGAGTAAATCCAGGCACATATATAAGTACAGAGGTAAAGCTGTTTTTATTTGCCAATCTCCAGTGCTCTGCGCTACACTTCTACATCTGGTTTCCTCCAGCAGGATTAAAAACCATCAGATTACAATGTGGTGGCTTTAACAGGATGGGTCAGTATCATGCACTGTAGAAGAGTATTATGCATATAAGCAGAACATATTTAGGCAATTCACTGAATGGGGTGATAGGTCAAGAATATATTTAGGTTAAATTGAGTTTGTTATTTCCCCATGACACACGCTTGTTTGTTTTTTCCCCCAACTCAGATACCAGAAAAAAACAAAAACAAAAACTAAAACCATCCCCCACCCCTCTTCAGATATGAACTTTTCTGATCATTTCTGATTTTTTTTTTTTTTTGGCAGCTAAGCAGAACCACAAGGCAGAAGAAAAAAAAAGAAAGGAAAAGAACACATTAAAAATGATGCAATTGGCTTTTTTCCCCTTCCCCCAAACTGTGAAGATTAAAATAGTGATTGCTTCCATCAAACGCCTTAGATCACAGCTTTCACCAAACAGACTATTCAAGCCACATTTCCATTATTCTCATCATCACTTATATAACAGTGACTGATTTTATCATTATTCTTTGTATTCATTCCCCTAGTGCTCTAGGGTAGGAAAGCTTCCCCCTTCCCACTCCTCATTCCTAACCAGCAACAGATAAATAACTTTAGCTCAGTGTCTAAGACAGTGTCTTTTCTCAAAGGAGCCTTTTCCGTCTGGCCAGCAATAGAACAAAAAATACGTTGTTCTGGCCTGTGCCAGCCAACACATTCCATCACTGGGGATCTTCATTTATTTACATTGAGTTATCTGGTTAACATTGTCTTTAGAAGACAGAGGTTGAATATTATAAAGAGCTCTTACGATATGAAGGGCAATTGTAATGAATCGCTAAGGTAAAACATGTTACCAACTCAGAAACCCTTATAAAAGGAGGAGAACGTATATCTGCTTCTTTGTTTCAGCCCATATGTCATGTTAATGGTGCAGCTTCCTTGTTGTGATTATGACATACTGCTTCTTACATTTATCTTCTCTACCCTAAAACCTGCTTGTAAAAATACTATATTTACTGCAGATGTGTTCCTTTGGGGGCTTGCAAAAAAAAGAGGAAAGACAGCGTTGATAGCTAATTGTGAAATTCTTGGGCTTTTTAAACTGTCCTGTTTCATTGCACTTGTTTTCTAGAAACAGACATCTATATAATGTGGAGGAGGAAATACAGCAATGTGCCATTCACTCCAAAAACATCCTTTGTTTTAAAAAAATGCCTTTTGTCAGAAAAAAAAGGTCAATCCTGCAAACTGGGCACGACCGAGCACCAGTACTGGATGAGTTGGCATGGCGGGTATGGCACTGGTCATTTCCCAAACCCTGTCTCCATTTTCTCAGTAGTAACACTGAGGTTGCAACACTTACTCTGCCACGACCTGATCGAAGTAATTGAATGAATGCTCAGAAAATATTCAGACTACTAGAAAATGACATACCACAAAACAAATACAAAGTGTTGCTTTAAGAAAGGAAATATGTTTTCCTTCTCTATGCTTCAAAGTTAAGTTCTTCCCTTTTATGTAAAGACAAAAATGCTTGTGAAATTTTCAAAGCTACCTCAGTGCTTTTTTCAAAAACACTCCCATTACCCAGGCTCTTTTGAATGGCATCTTTTTTGGCTTCAAGTCATTTGGCGTATGTAACCTAAACTCTTCGTAGAAAATAGCGTTAAGAGAACACAGCATCTTTCTACACCAGAAGAAGCTGGGAGACCAGAGTATTCCTGGCTCCACCGAAAACATTTACATCACCTGAGCAGGACAATATAGGGTTGTTTTTTTTTTCCCATAGTTTTAGAATAAAAAAATTAATAAAATATAATTTTCACCTTAACAGATTGGAAGGTAAAGATACTGATCTTCTTTGTAAAGAGATCACTGATAATAACAAGTTATTCTCAGAAAATAACTTTTTTCTTTTATCTTCACCACACATGGCCAAAAAGTTTTCTTGTGCAATCGACATTTGTAAGCTACCAAGTTGACGGCAAAGTAGGTATATGTTGAAGGACGTGGGTCTAGATCCTCAGCATGCTCTGTGACACAGATACGCACAGACTGGGAAATTCTGCCCTCACCAAAATCAGTGAGCCCAGCATCATTAAATGCAAAAGGATCAGAAATTCAGCTCTAACCTTTACAGCGCAGCTCAACAGAGGGTTAAGTTCTTAAAAAAAAAAATCCAACTCTAATCTTAAACACCCTCTGAAATTTGAAGAGTCTCCTAAGCTGTTGCTTCTGAACAAGAAAACTACCGTAGCAGTAACATGGGAAGATAGAAGGAAAATTTATGAGGAAAGAAAGAGAAGAGAAACAGTGCTTTCCAGGCCCAGTTCCATCTAGGCTAACTCATCTACTCAGAACACCCCTTGTGGGAGAATAATCCACTGACATAACTGAAGTGTGGGACAATATATTGAAAATGAGATCAAGATCTGGAAAGTAGCTCAAATAGTAGTCTAAAAACCATTATTTGTTCTTATTTAAATGTTTACATGTGAGCTACGAGAACTGTCCAGCTCCAGAGGCCACCTCTGAGTGCAATCAGTGCTCAGTGGTGTGTGAAGATAACATAAGATGCTTTATGGTGACTTCTCTGAAACTTTTTTTTCTTTTAACTAGCAAAATAATTAGCTAGCAATTCTGATTTTAGAGGCTGAGAAGAAAAAATAAGGACCTTTCCATCAAAACGTATCTCCTTAATTGAATAACTTCCTAGACTCTCTAGTTAAAGTTTAAATAACTGCTAATGACTCTGAAGCAATCAGAAATGTTTTGCCACGGGGAAATCAACAGTATATTAAGACAGCCCAGTATTATTGCTGAATGCTAAAGGCAGCTTTTAAATATCATATGTTCACAAACTAAAGAACTCAGATACATTTGATCGTTCTGAAAAGTATACTGACACCTTTAATGCCATTTTTTTTCTGTATGCACAGGAACAGTGTTTCCTTTACATTACATACATATCAATGGGTAAGGTGAGCTTTCAGATTTTACCAGTTTTATACAAAATACTGATGTTCCCCTCTGAAATAAACTCTTCTGACAAATAATCTTTTTTATAACATCATGCATACTATGTCCTTCAATCCCAGGGTTTTTTAGCTGTACATATATATACACACATATTTTGGGGGTACAGTGATGAAACATTTTGATTAGTTTTAATGGAAAACTTTTTTATATTTTTCAGAGACATAAAACATTCACCTTCTTGCCCTATCATCTTTCCACTTCCTCCCAAACTGCAGTGCTCTCTACAGAAACAATGCTGTGTCCAACAAATGACCTCCTCACCTGACTTGTCTCATAGGGGTGCGAATGCACCCACTTGTCCTGAAATTCCCCCAGAAATCTTGTATGTTGGGTCCAGAAAAATAAGGAATTTGAGCACAATTCTGTACCACTGATTTCCTGACATTTCTATCTGGAGCATCAGCCAGCCATGCATTAGACTTCAAATCAGTGAAATACCCATTTACAGCATTTAGAGCAATATGATACACTGCACTTGGCTAAGAAGTGAAGAGATTGGAACCAGCTTACCTAAACCAGCAAATCCAAGCCTAAACTAGCTTTGAGAGAAGGTCCCAGATTGCTGGATATGCTTCCATCCAGAAACATTCTCAAGTATATAGTAGTTTTAGATTTAGAACCATACCCTTCACGATATGCAAGGCACAAATATCCATCGAATTCAGTTTATAGCTTAGGCAGGAAGGATGAAAGTTTCATTAGCAGTTCATGTGAAAATTATTTTTAATTGATATTTAATTTGATGGCACTGGAGTTTAATGCTGATGGCAAAACCTAAAGCACAGGTCTCATCCAAACCCTTGTGGAATCAATGTGATTCTTAACACTAACTTCAGTGAAGCCAGGATTTCTGCCTAAGTGTTTTTTAAATAAAATGCATAGGTTATTCCTAGATCATTCTGATTACCTCTAGCATTATGCCAGACTAAATTATCACAGATTGTCTGTCTCCCAGGACAGTTTTGGTGAATCCCAAAAGCTTACACTTTGCATATAATAATAATATCCAATAAAAAAATAGCATGAAGTGACTTCCAAAATCCAAAGGTCATAAATTCAGCTAACATATATTAATCTTTATTATGTAACAATGATAAATAAGTTAATGAATTCGTATGACCTCTACAAAAAGCCGAAAAGATATTGCACCAAGTTAGGTACTGGCTATTTGGATTTAATATTTGTTAAACATATGATCTAAAATTATATACAGTTGTGGAGTTAAGGCAAAACCAGATGATACCTTTAACACAACAGAAGGTTTGAAAAACAGACATAATTACAAACAAGGGGATCTCATCTCCGGCTAATAAAGCGGTTGTGTCTAAAGAAGGAATCCCTTAGGTTTTTAATAAAGCAGTTATTATCAATCATGTTAATTAAAATTGAAGAACAAGTGTGAGATTTCCTGCAGGGCAAAGTTGTTTTGCAAAGTTGTGCCTGAATGATCACCTTTAACCCTAGTAAGAATATTTTTCTTAATGGTTATAATCTCCTTGTCTTTTTTTAGAAAACTGCACAAGGAAAAGAGGAATACCTTACAGATCCAACTAAAACCCAGCCATGACCTCTTAGCTTTATTTAAGCTAGACTTGCTTGTGACCGGTGACAGAGCATAAATATATGGGTGAATCATCCAACACACAACACGCAGAGGAGAATTAAAAGTCAACCACTTATCAATAATAATTACCTTTCTCAAGACAATGGAACAGATCATGTCAGTTAAGTCCCAATGACAAAAACATGTATGACCAATATATCAATATACAGTTCTTTGGCAGCAACACACTAACTCTTGATTGAAGTTTGAACTCAAACTCGCCTAAATTATAGACCTGGTTGCCAGTTTTTTCATCATTAAAGAAAATCCACTTCTCCCATGAATCCAGTAAGTCCAGTAAACGAAATCTGAATAAATCTTGCAGGCAGCTTTAGACTGTAACATTAAGCATAGATATTTATAGTCTGCTTTAGTCTCAATCCAAATATATTGTATTTAAACACACAAAATTCTGTGAAACTTCTGAGTAGTTCAGATGGGGCCAAAATCCATAAAGATAATCCATATTCACCCATGAAAAACCAATAAAGGAACATCAATCCCATGATGATAAAATGATCTTCATGTAACAGAGGCAATGATGATTCCACACCTGGATGAATGTCACAGGAAAATTGACTTTACAGGGGAAAGACCAGAAAGCCAGAAAATGTAGAATACTGCCATCCACCGACCAGATTACCTTTCTCCAATTTCAGGTAAACCTTATCCTCCTTGTCTAGATAGAGCAGGACGCCATTAGTGGCAGCTTCACGTGTGACATCCTTGTCCCCGGCAAAAGCAGAAATGACTGGCTTTCCATTTAACATCAAATTAACCTACAAGAGAAAAACCACTGAAAAGCTCTAATTAACAGAAAAACATCAAGAACTATCACTGAATATTAACGACAGTGTAAGAGGTCTGCTAAGGTCCCAGTCTTTACTGCTTTGCTTTGTTTTGTTTTGAATTAATAATTACATTTATTTGGAGTGTACAAGCACATTCATGTTTCATGAGCTTGATGTGCAGCCAAGTGAAACTGGTGGGACACTGTCCATGGAGTGCCATGGTCTTGGGCTCAGTCAGTGTGAAAGGTAACCTGATGTTGCTTTCACCTGCTCCTTGGGCACATGATTTGTTGTAACTCTCCGGTAATACGGAATTATGAGCTATGACCCGTTTGTTTCACTTTGCCTACCTCATGGGTTGTTTGGACGCGCACTAGCAAAGAAGACATTTTCTCAAAACTTAAGCACCCAGAGATGCGATATAGGCACCTAATGAGACCTCTGAGGTCCCACAGTAGGCTGGAAGCTTACACTTCGTTGAGAGCAAAATCTTTGAGAACAGACCTTTAGCTTTATGAACTACTGCAGGGTGTTTTGGTACTGAATCCATTTTTCTATGAAACACTTCAGAAAGTCAGCACAGCCTCTGCTCTGAAAGCAACATCACATAGACGCTTGGTAAATAAAGATGGACAGGGGCCGAGGGAATGGACAGATCCAGGCATTTTTTCATTTCCCCGATGGCAATCTATTAGCTTTCTTCCGCTTCTTCCTTTTAAGCGGCTATAATGCAGCCACAGAGGGGTGAATTATGAAACGCTTATTCATATCAAGTATGCTGGCCTTGCATATACTCCCATTAATTTTAATGGGAGTTGCCATGGAATAAATTAGTGCTCAGCATAAGCCAGGGCAGCAGAATCTGGCCCTGATTTGGGATTCGCCTATCTGGGAAATCCACTTTATCAGATGTCTCCAGGGAATCAATTTCAATTTAATGATATTTAATGGCACTAACAGATGTTCCAGGGGCATAGTAATATCGCTTATGCAGGAAGCCTTCAGGAGATTTAGTGCTGTTTAAGTCTGCATGTGGCTGAGACTCAAGCTGGTTTGCTCCACTGGAATGGCTTTTGGTCCTTCCCCCTAGTTATCACATGTGAAAAAAGGGCATCAGGAGTTTGCTCATTGCTTGATTTTGGTTTATCTCATTCCTTCTGTACCATCTCTCTAGGTCAGGTTGCCCTGCAGATCATCTTACAGCTAATTTAATCACAGCAGAAGATACATCACGGGTTTGCACTGGATGCTCTCACATTAACCATGCCAAAAGAGGGCCAGTCAAACCCATCCATCACTTTAGAAACTCTTGATCTATGAAAGATTTCAGGCCATGTAACTATTTGTAACATTCCCCGTCCGAGCTCCAGACTCCTGGGTTTGAGTATCCAGTATGTGAAACATCAAAGTCCATACTGGGATTCCAGTGTCCAAGCCTTGACATCTTTCTTGGCAGTAAGTATTTTAAATCCAGTGAAGCTGGCTGACATAGAGTTATTCTAGGCCATTCCAACCTTCAGTGTTTAAGAGAGTGAAAGGAAGAAAGTTTGAGCATATTAAATAACTTATAAGCTCATTATAGAGATTTTCACGAGGTCAATATTTCATTTAAGACTTTTGTCATTGACCTGAATGGAACCATGATTTCATGTCGTAAACTGAAGGCAAATTTCACCAGGGATGTGAACGTGTCTCGCACCAGCTTTCTCTCCCATCTCTACCATTTACACCTTTCTCAGGAACTTTACCAGTAACCCAAAGCCAGAGCTGCCACAAAGACGTGGCTGATCACTCCTCCTGCAAAAATCATTTTCGTCTCAGACTTACACACTGAAAACCATATTCAGGAGCAAGAGAGATCAGGGGAAAAGCATCAGATACTTCTACAGATCTGGTGGTCTCCTGGGTGAAAACTAGGGAAGCCACAGATGTTCTTCCAGATCAAGAGCACCAGCATATATGTCACAGAAATTGCATGAGCTGGCATGATGATTAAGGAATATACTTTAAGGAATTTACTGTTGGCTCAGCAGGGGGATGTTCAGGAAGTTAGAGGCTTTTCCTCCAAGCCAGTATGTACTGGTATTTAATTCAGTAGTTCAGCTGCTATTAAGCTACAGAAAGTGCAGAATCTCTCCTTTTTTTTTTTGATATATCACACATCTTTTATGTATTATATGGTGAAAAAAAAAAAAAGGTTTAAACTGCTATAAAGCTTCCCTAGAAACATCCCTATAGAGGTGTAACCCTTTGGTATGATTACAGAATAAGCAGACCACCTTAACTGACCTTGGTCCTGAGCAGACTGGTGTCGTAAACCGATTCCTGGCCCCAAAACGTTACCAAAATAGTCAAATGTGGTACCCATCCCCAAAATGCCTGCGTTCAAGACAGTGAGTTTAACCTGTAGTGCAAGATGTCTCTTCAACAGTATTTATGCAATTAAGCGAAATTTAGAGCTCTGTTTTACTCTTGGATGATTCATTCTACTCCAATGCTTTATGTCACCCCAGATTTCCAGTTCTTATGGTATAGAAGTGAAGCTGTGGCAATTTATCTGAGGTGAGGATCCTGCCTCATTACAGCTGTTCAGTTTAAATGTATTCGCTCTACTGCTAGGAACTCTACACCACAGGTTGCTCTAAAATAAGCTATTTTTCCTTCAAAGTTAGATACTCTTGTGTTCAGTCAAGTTCCTATTCTAAATAAACAATTTAAGATTTTATAATCATAGTTGATCAACATACCTGAATTGTTTGACTCTGATAGACTTTAATTACGTGGAAACTGAAACTGTAAATTCCTTTTCTTGGTGCTACAAAGACAGACTCCAATGTGAAAAAATTGCCCACATTTACTAGGATCTACAAAAAAAATAAAATAGCATGCGAATTAGTACAGGTATTTTGTGCTAAATGAAAAATATAGAATATTAACTTTATAAGCCATGCACCCGTGGAAATTTTTTAATCTACATCTATGCTGTTTTATTCACGTTCTCTCAATTATGTTGGAATATTACTCATAAAAATGGATATTTAGTTACATTTACAGAACAACTTCACTATAAATATAAAACTAGGGTGGAAAATATTCTTTGCTACTCTATCATACCTTCAAATCCTTCCTTCTATACCTGGTTAGAGGTGATTAAGAAAAGGCATTTTTGCTCATCATCCCCCAAAATGCCATCAAAACACTAATTCAGGGAGTGGCATACTGGTTTTGGCTAAAAAGCAATGGTCAAGTCAACACAGTTTTCCGGAAAGTATCAAGCTGTGAGGAAGGATGCTCATGAAGGATACAACCTTCACCAGCTTAGAGTCAGACTGAGTTACTGAAATACTTGGCACAGCTGAGCAAAAAACTGGCTGTGAGCCTTTGCTGCTGTATTTATTTTTGTAAGTGCTACTAAAAATTTGGGCTTGATTAGACAGAGACAAGTGACAGAGGTGGACATACTGAATGAGTGCATCGTCCACAGGCTAAGTATCTTCTGTAATGACATTTTTCCTTCTTTCCACTCAGTTATGCTTTATTTTTAATTGATATTTTCAAGCTCCTTTACACCAGACACAGCCCTAGAAAGCCGCTACGAAGGTCCATGAAGTTAGGGGAATTTACACTGCTAGCATTAAGCTGTGTGAAGAGACAATTTACTGTTCATTACAATGCACAGGAAGAAAAATCACCACCAGTCTCCATCCCTTGGGACAGGAGCTGGTGTATGAAACGTGTGCTGGCGTCTCCACCTTAACACCCGCGAGTGAGACGAGAGGGCTGTACTATGAACCTGTGGTCGTTATGGGAAAGTTAAATGATTTCTCCTTAAAACCCGTTTTTTCTTCCACCCCCTAAAGGCTTCGCAAGCCGTCTACAAATCTACGTAGGCTGCTTGTCCCTGAGAAACCCCTGTCCCCAGGCCCCCCGGGGCCGCGTCCCCGCCCGGTGCCTGTGGGATGCTCGCCCCGCCGCTCCCGCAGCCCCGGCTGAGGCTCCGCTTCACCCTCAGAACTTCCCCGGGCCCATCCACGGCGGGGCCGCAGCGTGCGGCCCCCGGGGAGCTGGCTGGAGGGGCCGGCAGCGCACGGACCCCGAGGGCGGCCGCTGCCCCCGGCTCCGCCCCGCTCCGCGCCCCGCTCCGCCGGCCCCATCCCCGGGGGGCAGGTGGAAAGCGCTGCGGGGCGCGACATGCGGCTGCCCCCGGGGCCCCCCGCGCCTCCAGCTGCGACCTGCCCGTTTCTCCCGCTTTGGGGTACCGCAGGCAGCCGCCCCTTGCACCCCAACTTTTCGCCGGAATTAAGGAAATAGGCGAAGTGGGGGCGGCGGCACCTGTTGCTCCGGCGTCCCGGCGGGGGGCACGGACGCCCCGTCCCCGCGGGGACCCCCCCCCAGCCCCGGCCCGGCCGCTTACCTGATCGAAGTAGATGATGCGCGTCTTGTTGCTCATCTCGGAGGGCTCGTGGTTGGTGCTCCTCACGGCCGAGAAGGCGACCTTGGAGTTGGCCGCCCGCACGGAGATGCCCAGCGGGGAGGAGGACGAGCCCTTGGCGTCGGTGGCCGGGTTGGAGTCGCAGACCACCAGGCACTTGCCCTCCAGCACGATGGGCTCTGTGTCGTTCTGCGCCCGCGCCGCGGGGCCGCCCAGCGCCAGGGCCAGCAGCACGGCGGGCAGCAGCCGCCAGCCCATGGTCCGCACCCGCGGCCGCCGCTCC
>JAVSBS010018446.1:0-10751 GCA_033124195.1 Coracias cyanogaster | reverse complement strand
CAAGCAAGCGGTGAGTTTTGTCACGTGCCCCTCTTTCTATTAAGGAGTAAGGAAGGAAAGCCGTACTCACTCTGAGGGAGAAAATACTTCCCTCTTCACTTTGCTAGTCTTACCTGAGAGACCTAGGGTGATACAGCTGGTGCTCTAAAGAGCTTACAGGCAAGAAGCCATGGGTCCAGCTGAGGAACTTGGGGTGGAATAATTGGAATGTAACCGACAATTAAATTTTCTGGGAAGCAAGGCCTGGCTTTAATGGGAATGAAAACTTACCTTCTTGCAGACTGTTCTGTGAGTCATTCATTCTGTAAAATTCTCTCCTTGTGCAGCCCTAGGCTGAAGCTCAGCAGACTCAAAGGTAAAGTTCTAATGATTTTTGTCAGCTAGATTCCCATTGAGAGCTTCCAACTGACAGGAGACATGTGAGGGGAAAAGCTTTGGTGGGAGGGGCTGAGGAATGCTGGTGGGATTGTGTCTCCCTGTTTCATTGTCAGAAGGCTCCCTCCTGCGCAGTACTGAAGAGAGATCTTTAAATAAGCAAGAGCCTTGTCTTAGGCAGCAGTGACTGTGTACAGCTCTTGTTCAAGTCATTGGGACACTTACAGTTTGTACAGTCACATTCCCATTTCACCAGGAGTTGTGCCCATCTTTTCTCCATGTGTAGCTTTATGATCTGTCTTTATCTCCATGTGTGTGTGTATTTGCTGGGACACTGGTGGTGCAGAGGATCCTACTTCTGCCTTTCCTACGTGCAGGTGAAGAAGATGGGTGGCTTAGGGCTGCTGGCTATGGACGTGCCGGAGAAGTACAAAGGAGCAGGCCTCGACTACCTGGCCTATTCCATTGCTGTGGAGGAGATCAGCAGGGGCTGTGCATCAACGGGCGTCATTGTCAGCGTCAATAACGTAAGTGTCTCAGGGTGTGTGCAAGGGATAGGCACGGAACCGAGGCTGGCATCAGGAGGGTTACTGGAAAGGGGTGTATGGGAAAAATGGGATCTGTTCCTGGGGTGGGTTCTGGTGTGTTAGAGAGCACTTTGGACATTAGGGAGTTACTGGACTGCTTGTACCTTCAAGAGGCACTAACTCAGCTCTCAAATCTTAAAGTCTCTGTACTTAGGGCCAATACTCAAGTTTGGCTCTGAAGAACAGAAGCACAAGTGGATTGCTCCCTTCACCAGTGGCGAGAAAATCGGATGTTTTGCACTTAGTGAACCAGGTGATGTGACTGTTATCATTCTTGTTGAGCAGTGCAGGGTAGCTGCTTTCCTTTGGTTTAGGATGGACTTTAGGTCTGTGAAGTTGTAATGGTTTGTCGAAAGGTGGTTTATAGCAGTTCTGTGTAAATGAAGTCTCAGTGCCCAAGGTATGAACTGACATCTTCACGGTCTGTGCTGAAAATATTCATCCTCTCTATGTGAGCAGCACTCTGGAGATGGACATGTCTTAGATACCTGGGCTTTCCCCCTTCTTATTTGGATCCTGCGGGTGCTGTGAGCTGACAGGGGCCGCGGGTGGGTGAGACCCAGGCTGCTGCTGATTGCCCGAGTTCTGTTTGCTGGTGCCTTGCTCAGGAAATGGCAGCGATGCGGGTGCGGCGTCCACAACGGCACGCCTGGATGGTGACGAGTGGGTTCTGAACGGCACCAAGGCCTGGATCACCAATGCCTGGGATGCCTCAGCCACCGTGGTGTTTGCTACTACGGATAAATCCCTGAAGCACAAGGTGCGTTTAGTGGGTCAGGCAGGAAAAAGGAGTGGGAATAAAGGAGCTGTGCAGGCAGAGCACTTCCAAGAGGCTCTGGGGACTCTGTTACTTGGAGCGGAGGAGGGACTGATGTGCGCTGGCTCTGTTCTGTCGCAGCTCTCCCCTCCCTTCCCCTGGTTACCTAGACACAGCCAGGTAATTGGGAAGTTGGCACCATTCCTAAGAGTTTGGGTCTCGTTGCAGGGCATTAGTGCGTTCCTCGTTCCCATGCCAACTGCTGGACTGTCACTGGGGAAGAAAGAAGACAAGCTGGGAATCCGAGCCTCTTCCACTGCCAACCTGATATTTGAGGACTGTCGGATACCCAAGGCCAACCTACTGGGGCAGCCGGGAATGGGCTTCAAAATCGCCATGGTAGGAGGTGGATCCGGCTGCGGCTGTGATTGTCGGAAGCTGTAGTTCCCAAGCTTTTTAAAATCATTTTCAGACTTGTGGTGGCTTTGGTGAGAGCCACTATCATAATCTGTTCTGTTTAACATTAAGCAGTTGAGCCCTCATACCCAGCGGGAAAGAAATCAGCCATAGAGCCTGATGAATCATTAATTTGCCATAGACTCTTGCCAGCACTTTTAATGCAGACTCTGCGTAGGGTTCTCAGGTGAAGGAATGCTGATGTTGCTGAGGTGGTGTGTCAGCAGGGCTGGTGTATTTTATTTTTTCTCCTTTCCCAACCCTCTGTTCCTCCAGTTTGTACCCATAGATAAAGGGAAAACATGGCATTTTCCCTCCGTACTGTGGCAGAGGAAAGCTGCCCTGGAGGCCCAGGACAGCCTGTGACTAGTGTCTAAAGGTGGATGAAATCTGAGTTACAGCACGTGAGTGACTTCTGAGGAGCCAGGCAGCTGCTGAACAGTGTGTTCCCCGCAGTGACACACTTGGAAGTGGTCACTGCTCTTGCTGTAGAGGCAAAACACTGCTTGTTGGCCTAACTTTTTGAAAATGACTTGAGAAAGACAATGACAGCTCATTCTGTTATGTCCAAAACTAAAAGAACCTGCCCATCAGCAACTACCTTTTTTTAAAGCAGTCAGCCCAGGACTGAGAGGACAAAGCCTTTTCTCACTGTGCTGTAAGTTCTTCCTGCGCGTAGGGAAGCAGTTAAAAGCGTAATGGGTGGGTGTTTGAGGTAAGTCAGGCTATTGCGCAGTGGCAGCCCTTTTTTATCCCCAGCTAACAAGAACCAATACCCTCTGTTCCTCCCTGTTACCCCCGGCCTCTCTCGGCAGTGCCCAGCATATGTTATAGCTCTCTGTTCCTGCATAACTGGAAATATTCTGAATCGAGGTCTCTGACCAGAGGATACGAAGGCTACGGCAGCTTCCCAGCAAGATCAGAAATGAGTGTACTATTTTTGATCAAGTATGATTTGACTTAACACACGTATTTTGCGTCTTTCTCAGCAAACTCTGGATGCAGGAAGGATTGGTATTGCCTCACAGGCTCTTGGAATAGCACAGGCAGCTCTGGACTGTGCTGTGGATTATGCTGAAAAGAGAATGGCCTTTGGGGCACCCATCACAAAGCTGCAGGCAGTGCAGGTATGAGCTGGAGGGCCAGAGCAGTTCCAAAAGGTGCTGGTGGAAAGTTCCCGTGGGCTCCCAGGCGTGGCTTCAGGCACATGTTGCACTTTGCACTCTCTGGGATAAACAGGGTAATAATTTCTCTTTTCAAACACCATTGAAACTGCCTGTTGGGATGGTGCTGTGCCTGCTCGAGCGGCGCTGGCCTGAGGGTGGGAGACGTGTGCTGTACGTTCTTGTGCGGGCCGACGCCATGCCCTGGAACAAAGGCAGTGCTTGTCGTTGCAGTTTAAGCTAGCAGATATGGCTGTGGCCTTGGAGGGCGCGCGCCTGCTGACCTGGAGAGCCGCGATGCTGAAGGACAACGGGAAGCCCTTCACAAAGGTATTCCCAACCGCACGGGTCGAGCAGTGACAGCGCGGGGCACAGGCTCAAGGCAAGAAAGCCGCGCTGGGTAGAGCATCGCTGCATTCAGCACTTGTCCCACCAGTGCTGGTGGGGTGTAACCCTCCAGAAGACACTGGCCTCTGGTGTCTGTCCAGCAGCCTGCTGAGCCGGGTCCTGGTTTTAGCCAAAGGGAGCAGGGCGGCCACTGTCAGCTGGCACCGATGATCAGACCTGTCTCTCTGCACAGCTGGTCGCTGAGCGTTCCAGCTCCTCGTGCAAGTGTGGGCTTCCTTTTTGTGATAGCTGTACCCTCACTGATGTTTTCCTTCCCCAAAGGAAGCGGCGATGGCCAAACTGGCTGCGTCAGAAGCTGCAACAGCCATTGCCCATCAGGTAACTACACTGACATCTCTGATACAAAACGGGAGTTTGTGTTGTCACACAAGCAGCGATTGGGGAACGGGGGAGGGAAGTTGCTAGGTTAATTTTTGTTAAACAGACCAGCCCCTATGGCTGAAGCTGGTTAATGCAGCCATCTTCCTGGGCTGGGGTGGGCAGGGATTGATGCTGGCCTGGGGCACTGCCGGCTTGCGCCTGCTGCTGTCCAGGGCAGTGTCAGAGTTTTGAGTGAGACTGAGCAGCAGACAGGACTAATAGCAAGTTTGCAACCTAGTGAGCAAAAGGAGCAGGCCTTTTAGTGTCTGCACTGATTTTTTTCCCATAATATCTATCTGTAATAGAAGTGTCTGAGCTGAACATGGATCACTAACAAAAACCTCTGAACTGATTCTGTGTCTGGTGTTGCTCTTACCCGCCTCAAACCCTGTTTATTCTGCTGATTGCAAAGGGGCTGCAGGCATCACCCTGTGCCCCCCGCCCCCTCGTTTTGCTTGCAGGGGGCTTAGCTCCTTCCAAGGTGGCTGTGGTCTGTAGAAAACAACTTCCTTCACCCTGTTTCCTTTCTAACCTTCTACCTTTGTTTCAGGCCATCCAGATCTTGGGTGGGATGGGCTATGTGACAGAGATGCCAGCAGAACGCCATTACCGTGACGCTCGTATCACCGAGATCTATGAGGGGACCAGTGAGATCCAAAGACTGGTGATAGCAGGTCAATTGCTGAAGGCCTACCGCAGCTGAAGCACCTGCCTCGTGTAAGACGCTGCCCCAGAGTGCCTCACAGCGGTGCACAACAGTGAAGATACTTGGCCCTTGTGAATGAGGCTAATGATTGAGGTTTTCGTCACTCAGGAGTCACTGACCCTCTTGTTAAAATGTGCTGATTCTTCTTTGGACAAAGTCTGGTACGTGGCCGGCCCTACCTCGGCTTATGAGCGAGGGCAGGAGAGAGGAGCCAACCTCTCCTTGGAGTGGAGCGTAGGTCTTTTCCTAAATGTTGGTTTGGTGTTGAGTGAAGCAAATGAGTTTGCTGTTAAAGTCAGCAGCTCTCCTTCTGTGCTTGCCAGCCGCTGCCTGTTCTGCAGATTTGTCACTACCTGGTACTGGATAACCAGTGCCAAAGCCAGAGGCACGGAGCGTGCCCTGTTCTGGGCTGGGGTCACTGCCTCTTCTGCCCAGGCTTTGAAGATGTTCAGGTGTGGGATGCAGCTCTGTGTGAGCTCTTGCCTGGGTACGGGCTGTGTGAGGTGCCCCTGCCAGCAGTGCACTCTTCCCCACTTGCAGCAGGAGAGGAGCCAGAGGGGAGGACACAGGTACTACCTGTGCACAGAGGGCTCTTCCTGCAGCCTGTGGCTGCTGTTGATGTAGATGTAAAAATAAAGGTCAGGAAAACCTCCTCAATCTTGCCTCGCAGAGCCAGCAGCCTGCTCACTCAGCCACTTACGGATGTAGGTGTAAAAGCAAAGGACAGAAAAGCTGCAGTGCCTGAGATCTGAGTTTTTACATAAAATAAACCAACAGCCAAACCCCACCAAAAACCCCTCTGCCCCCAAAGCTGCTTTTACTATCCCAGCAGCTACCCAGCAGGAAAGAAAGGGCACGAAGTGGCAGTAACAGCCTTTAATCTCTACCTGTTTTGAGCAACAAAGAGGAAGCAAACAGATGGCACAGAAAACCTTACCAGGAAACTGTAGCAGTAGCAGATAGCCTTGATCAGTTGGCTTTGGCAAGAAATTCACTTTTTTAGAAGGCTCAACAGCCAAAAGAAAAGCTCTAAAGTCAGGAAAAGATGGAGAGGATTAAGACTAGAGCCTGTGTGGTCCCTCTTGTCCAAACAAGGAGTACACCAGAGGTAAAGGGTTATTTTCCTGTGGTGCAACTTACTTAAAATTGTGTGGAGAGAAACACAGCAGGATTCTACTACACAGAGCAGAGAAGACAAATAAAACCTCATTTTAAAGGACCTCCAGTCCCCATATTCTTTTTTAAATGTAAATGTGAATTAATTTACACTATTTTCTTCCAGCCAGAAGGGACAGGAGCATAAACCAGCAGGGCCTGCACGCACGTCAGACACTGCTCTGAGTTGCAGCGAGGTGTCCCAGCACTGCAAGCGCTCCCTTTGCATCTCACTGGAAGGCAACCGCATGTTGGGGCAAAGGCTTCAAGTCTGGAATTTCTCCTTGCTGTGCTCCCACCCCTAGGGATGAACAGAGGCAGAGCCAGGCACTGCACTCAACAGGGCTCTCGACTGGAAAACCATTCTAATGGCTATGAATGTTTCCAAGAGTGGGAGACACTTGTCTAGCTTGATTTCAGCCCATATCAGCACTTCAGTGATTGCTGAAGGCTCATCTCTGTGCTTGTGCAGGAGGAAATGACATATTTTACACTTCTGCTTTCAGCCACTTGCTGGGACAGGCGCTGTAGGGCTGCTCGCTGCAAGGAAGGGAGGTTTTCAGGAATGGTTACTGTTCAGTGCTCGGCCTCGCTGCCCGCGTGTGCTGAGATGCAGCTGAATGGCCAGCGCCCCAGAGCAGTCCGTCACACAGAGGCCATGCCTGCCGCACTGCTCCCCCTTCCTTGTAGCTGCTTCTCTTGGCTCTGCTTTATCATAGTCAGCGCCTTCAGACTGCTCCATCTACCAGCTCTAAAGGATTGCAGCTCTTTCCTCCAGAGCAGAGGGAAACTGCCCCTGTACACACACCTAAGGGGACAGCAGTGATGAAGACTTCAGCTGACAGAGAACGTACATGAGGAATGTACAAAGTAGCTGTCCCAGATCCCTTGTGGATCCTCTGCAGAGAATGCTGGGGGCAGCATCAAGTAATGGACTGCTCCTGGGGGAGCCCTGCTGCTGCGCCTGTGACCAGACCCTGTGTTTGGCTCCTGCCGGGCTCCTGCGCCGTGTGCCAGCTCTGGCCGCGGTACCGTGGCTGGCCTGGCTAACAACAGCATGCGGGATACAACCTCGCTGCGCGCTGCACCTCGGCACAGCCTGTATCAAATCACCCGGCACGTCATCAAATTACAAGGGAGTGGGGCTGGTCAGAAAGCGCTGGTCTAGGTGCAGCGCACCAGCCACGTTCCTGAGCCTGGGAACATCTTGAGATACTCTACTAGCGTTCCCTTTCGTTATGAGCTAAAAACACGCTTTAAGGATGCAAAAACTCTCAAAAGTTTCCCACTCCTTTCCCTGCTGCGCAGGCCGGGAGCGGGACTGGTCACACAGCCCTGGTCCCGCAGCGCTCTGGGGTAAGTGGCGCAGTTACGCACAACGCTCCCCCAGAGCCCACGCGTGAAGAGCTACTTTGAGCAAGGTACTAAGAGCTTCCTCCTCACTGCTGCTGTCTGAGAGCGTTTTGGCTGTACCGCACGTGCGTCTGCTCCTCAGGGCTGCTACAGAAGAGAAGCGCTGAAAGCGCAGAACAAGAACAAGTTTGGCAGCATTAAACAGGGAGCTCCTGCCGCGAGCCACCCCCAGCCAGCAGCACCTGCCCGGGCCTTCCTCTGACACAAGGGGCTAGTTAGAGGGGAAGCCAGAGATGTTCATCAGTTTACAAACTCAGCCAACGCTGCAAAGTCGGAGCACTGAGATGGGAAAATCAGGTCATGCATAAATCAGACAGAGGTGGGAAAGGAGATAAGCCACAGCTGCACTTCTCAAGGACATCGTGGGTTTTGCCCCACAATGCTCTTAAGTGAACGTGAAACCGGTTACGCAGCAGACTACCGGGAGTGAAGCAGGGACAGCCCAAACCGGAATCCTTTCTTAGGAAACACAGGTACAGTAAGGAGCCATTACTCCCCCCACCTCAGATGTGCTGTAAAGCTCACAACTCTCTTCCTATGAGTTCCCAACAGACTGAAGGAAGAGATGAGCTGTATGGGGCTGTCACCATTCAATACACACAGGTGAGAAATCCTGCCCTCTTCCAAGCGAGCACAGGTAACGAGCCACATCCTTCTTGGCCCATCTCCTACCATGAATGAGAAGCTGCCTGGAGCCTGGGCCCCTCCTGAAGCATCTGCCTTCCTCAGAGGATAGGGGGACAGGGCTCAACTCGAAATTTCACACAATTAAAAAAAAAAAAACCACCAACAAAAACACCATCTCAGCCTTCCAAAGTTAAGCAGTGTATAAAATGTTCACAGGACTCAGCTGAAATAGCTGTAGTATTGCCTACACATCAGCATAGTCTCTGCTAGTCTCTTCTGACAGTATTATTGGTAAGAAAAATGCCACAAATCATTTTGACTTTAAATTAAAATTTTGTTTTGTCTAAGTCGAGAGCCCACATTACAAACAGACCTGGCAACAGCTACACCGTCACATTATGTTGGGCATCTTGGAAAGCATGAAAAATTACAAATTTGAAAGAGGTCCTGAAATAAAAAAAGCAAAGTACCTCAAAGAAGAACTGGAATAGAGACAAGAAAAACATGACAGTGTTGTAACTTGAATGAAAAATGCAGTTTACGACTGTTTAGCTAAAAATGAATTTCAAATTCCACTCACTCACTATTTGTATAAAAAAAATACTTGGGAGCCCTCCCTGCACAGCCCATCCGAGGAGGTCAGTCCTAAGCTGGGGAAGCCACCCAGCCACCAGTTCATTTCCTCATTGTCTCAACGACTTCTTCGCCTTCTCTCCCAGAACATACTGTATTTACTCGCTCAGGGCAGGAAACGTTCATCTCGGCAAAAGGCTTCTGAATGCCACAGGACGGGAGCTGCAGCACGGCCCCCGGGGTGCTCCTGAGCCCCACGGCCGGGCTGGGCACGGCTCTGACAGCTTCCTGGCTGGCCCCCAACACGCCAATACGGATCCAGAAGGACCAGCTGGCATTTCTAATACGCGGTACCTGTACTGGCTGGCCAGACAACCCCACCTCATTGCTGAACTCGTAATGTTTGCAAGATTAAGTGTGACCTTAGGGGAATTTCAAAATACAAATAATAAAATTTCTAAGCTGACTGTTCCCAAAGGCACAGCAGAAAATGGACTCCAGAGCCGTTAACAGGTTTGTACGCTGCAATTCCAGTCCATGTCCTGACACCTCTGCTATAAACGTGCTCTAGTCTATCACTCTTTGTGCCAGTAATGTTTTACCTTCCTACAAGAAGGCTTCTATTAGTGATACAATTATTAAAAAATATTTTTCTGACAACTTTTCAGAAGGACGGGCAGGTGCTTTGGCGATCTCACTGCAGGACTTTGTGTCAGGTAGTTTATTAAGGAGTTCAACAAAATGTTAAACTAAGAACTGTAAACCATGAACAACCGTGTCAGACCCCACAGGGACAGGGAACCCTGGGCCCTGCATGGCCTTCAGAAATCCAAAGGACCTAAAGCAGCTTGTACAGTTTCATCCCCAAGCTGAGAAGACACATAACTGGCCACGCTGAAGAAATGAGGACAAAAGGTGCATCTGTGCAGAGAGGGCCCAGCAGCTGAGTTGCAAGGTAGGAATCTCTTCCTAATCCCCCCGAAACAGGAGAGCTGTGGGACAAAGCTTTGCAGCTTTAAGGCACTCAAACCCTAGAGAACACTTTTTCCCCTGCAATCCTAACAGCTTTGTACTTAGAACAGTTACGCCTCAGTTAAGATCTGCAAAGCACCAACATCCTTTTCCCACAGGTGGGGGCTGCTGTTCCACAGCAGAGGGGCTGCAAACCCCTCCCAGTCCAGCTGCGCTCAGCCGGGCAGTCGGCTCCGTGCAGCAGGCGCTACCTGTGGGTTCAGAAGCAAAGCGCTGCAGTCACAGCTCGGTCTCTTACCTTGGCGCGAGTCAGAAAGTCGCGGTGTGGAGGAGGGTAATACAGCTTAACAAGTAAGGCCAAGACTTTTCTGGAAAACTAAATTAATTCTTGTTAAGCATTTGTCAATTAGCACTTCTGGAACCTCTTCTAGAATGTTTAAGTGTTTTGCCACTGCAAAAGAGAGAAAGACCTTTTATTTTCATTCCAAAGGCAGGAGGGAACTCCTGAGAAGCTGAAAGCACCGAGATGCGCATTGCTATCAGGTGAGTGGAAGGGCTGGGAAGATACAGCAGTAGTGAACTGGATCTAAAGACGTTTTTCCACTGCTGGGAACATCTGGGGGGAACAAAAAAAAACAACAAAAAGTGTCTTTTTTCTCTCTCTGAATATCCTCAACATTTTATTCACCTTAAGTTTGAGGTGTGTAGCTGAAAACCACGCCTTTGTTTTGTCCCAGGCTGACTGCAGGTTTGGGATGCCTGCTATGAACAGTAAAAGCAGATTTTTAGTTAAAAACTACTTTGTCCATTAACAAATGACAGTTGCCTGATGGTGAGCATTGCAGGCCAGAGGAAATGCTTTCAACTAAATGAAAGAGATGAATTTGCAGGGGGAGGAAAAAACAAAACCAAAACAAATAAAGTCACAACCGGCCCGCCAGCCCCGGCCCCTCCACCTGCTCAATCCTGCAGCCCCCGCGCGGGGCTGTGCTGCTCCCTTGGGTTTCCTCAGGGATCTGTCATGGCGAGCTCTGAGGCCATCCTGCCTGAGAACAGAGGAAGATGTTAGTTCATGACAATACACACCCATGGCTGGGCAAAATTTTCTGCCATGCGAAACATACAGTACCTGAAGAAATAAAAGGAATTTATATCCGGCAAGATCGAGTTATTATTTTGGCTTGTTGGTATGAAGTAGA
>JAVSBS010018445.1:44015-68921 GCA_033124195.1 Coracias cyanogaster | reverse complement strand
CCTGCTTGGCAGGGGGGGTGGACTTGATGATCTCCAGAGGTCCCTTCCAACCCCTAACATTCTATGATTCTATGATTTTGCTGACATTAAGGGGTGACACTGATTTTTTTCATATTGTACTATCTTCTCTTGGTCGACACTGTCTAATAATTGGTCTAATCTTTAATATCTTTGGTGTTCATCATGGTAAAATTAATCATGAAGGCCTCATTTGGTATTAATCTAGATGTCATATACACATTTTTAGGAATTCCATTGTAATCCAGCAGTTTACTTTTCCTGCCAATTCTGATCGAAAATTTAAGCATTACACCACAAAAATAATTCTGAGAATTGCTGAAGTCTTTGCTACACTGCATACATGGAAGTTTAATGACTATTGTTACTGCTTTTAAAAATGATTTGCTTAAACTATATTTCAGCTGTCTCATAAATAAATATTAAAAGGTTTACCATTGCTTGCTTCATAGTAACATAAGCACAAGAGCTGTTAATTATCTATTGATTAAATTGCTTTGAAGAGCAGTTTAAGGTAATACAACTGGCTTTGTACTGAGGCAATTTAGGAGAATTCACATCACTTCCGAGGTACTTCTGCTCCTCTGATTCAGTTTGGGGGGGCTGTGTGGTGGGCAGTAGTATCTTAAGCATGCACAGTTGCGTTTGAATTCCTTAGGCTGTGAAGAACACCATTTAATTCTAAAACTGAGACTTCAAGTAGCATTCCAGATGTCTTTCAGCAAATTGAGATCTTAAGTACTGACTGGCTGAAAATGGTGTTTATAATTTCTTACCTTTTCTCCTGTTCATAGTTTGTCTCTTCAAATATTAAACCTGAACCACAATTATCACTCTGCTTTAGCTGTCTCTGATGTATTGTTTGCTGTCAACCTCTTATTCCTTGCATTATGCAGTTGTTCATTTGATGCTCTAAGTCTCCTAATAAAATTTCTCAATAAATTCAGGAATAAAATTTATTTTATAAAATTTATGTTATGGTGTCTCTCACTACTTTTCATACGAATTTCTAGAAGGGCTAAAGGAGAAGATTTCAATTTTCTAATTAGGTTTCTTTCATAATGTCATTGTATCAGTAACAAAGCCTAGTTGGCACATTATGACAGCATGACAGTGGAGTAAGGGAAGACATATCCATGGAGTAAGAGTCAGAAAAAATAGATCTCAGTTACAGACTTCTTGTATGCTATGATTCATTCAACCATACAGCCCTTGCCTGTGTCACAGATTTTGCCATCTAAAATGAAGAAGAAATTATGCTGAATGTATGGGGATGCCACACATCTGTCAGAGTAGATGATCAAGCTTCTGCACCTAACAGAGTTCATAAAATTCAAGTGCAAGGTCATGTGGTACCTTGAAAGAAGTTAAAACATCTTGAAGTGTTTTATTAATGCTTCAGAGAAGTCACATAAGCTTCAATAAGCCATGGTATTTCACACTCAGGATAACGAAACTCAGCACTGCATAGAGACCACAGTCCAGCTTCCACCTTATAACTTTACAACTTAACTCTGGTGTCCTGAATTTTGCTATGTTCCAGTCTAGAGACACAGACAGACAGAACAGACTTACCTTTTTTACCTTCTCCTACCTGATACCCTTACAAATTATACATCTAATTGGCTACAGGTTCAAACTTTAAAGGAAAACTCAGGGAAAAGATTTACATCTCAGAAAATATATCTAAAATGAGCTGTGTCTAGTAATTTCTCCAGCTCTGTGAATAAATGCCACTGAATTTTAAGTTATTTATAGGTATGAAATAGGGGAGGAATAATTGTCTTTTGGCTAGACATACTCTTGGTAGCAACAAACTGAAATCACAAGAAAGAATTCCATGTTCTTGACCTCCCTTACATTACTACTTGTGATAAATTATTTCTACTACCTCCAGATACACTTACACTTTTTAAATACAGAAACTTGTACACCCACGTTAAAAAAAATCACAACTCTGCAATAGAAAGAAAACTCCTTTTCGTATGTGAAAATATTCATTGCATTGGACCAACAGAAGTGTTTCTGCAGCAGACTTGGAAATAATAACTAGACTATGGGGAAGACTGACAGCTAATTTAGGTGTGCACTAGAAAATATTTACCTACACAATTAACTTTAAATGGACAGCAAACTTTCAGCTAGCCATATATAAAGAAAATTATTTCCACCTTAAAACTCTTCTATATAATTCCAGATTGTAGCCATTTCATGTGCTGCCAAGAAAAGAATGCTGAAAGAGAAACCTATTCTCTCTCCTTCAGTTCAGCATTGGTTGGAAGTCCCCAGCCAGAAAGACAGTTACGTGAGAGAAATAATGCTGTCTTGTGAAAAAAAAAAGAAAAGTCATATTTTAACAGGGAAAAGGCTAATGAACGTTTCAATGGCAGAGCAAAAAGATTTTTAGGAAGTATTGCATGAAACCATACATTAAAAAGAACAGCATTATCATAGTAATAATATATAATTATCCCTTCACACTTATCTCACCTCAAATAGGCCTACTAAAGAACACAAGAACTAATACCCTCATTTTACAGCTAGCATGCCACAGTGCAAAATATCACTTTGAAAGTTGTGTAGTAGAGCACATAATGAGCTCAGGCATCCTGCACAACTTTGGCTTTACTACATCACACTGTTTCAGTAAAAAAAAAAAAACCCAACATACGAGATTCTGTGCAGATGAAAACAGCGTCTTACAGCCCTCTGACTACATGGTACATCAAAACCTTACTCTAGAATTCTGCAACCTAGACTACCTGTTTGCCAGTCTTCAGAGTCCAGTGAGAGGAAACAGTTTAAAAATTGTAAGAGGTGAGAAGAATGATTTAATCCAATTTCTAAAGTAGTTTCATTGCTAGATTTTATAAGACAGCACTTATGTACCCCTGCACTTGCACAGGAACTTAGATTTTATGTAACAGAGCTATTCAGAGACCCCATTCTTGGTGTATATTAGGGTATTTGGATATACCAACCTGCTTGCCTTATTTCCAAAAATGTTGTGTCAAGATTTATACTTAGGATATTTATTGAAAACAGTGGAAATCCCAGCTGGATAAATACAAACATATACATATTTATACATACCTACAACATTACAGAAGTAAGTAAGAAGGCTAACAATCAGCTTCAGTCTAAGACAGTAGGATTCCAAAATGCAACCTGTTTTGCATAGGACTTTGCAATTTGGGGGGTCTAAGTGCTGCACCAGGGCACAGCATTATTGTTGCAATGTCTTAGCTGAGGGACATGGTGAATTGCCGTCCCTGGGAGCTAAAGATACATCAGAAGGCATGTGCCTCCCCGGCAATGTGGAGACTCATTAGAAGGCCAAATACAGAGGCAGGTCTTTCTAGACAACAGACCACGGGGTTATAGATCTGAGGAGGAATTTGGGCAACATCACAGCCTGCAAGGAAAGGAAGGGCTTGAATTACAACAAGCAAGAAAACTCTAAGACTGCAATACATTTTAAGCATATAATCTCCCATCATGTGGTATTATTCAGGAAGCTGCTTGAGCTTGGGAGTGACAGGGCTTATTCTCTTAGTCAGAGCTGGTGCGTTAGCAGGAGATTATTGCTGTGCATGTAACAGAAAAGGAAAAGGATTGCAGCACTCGTGACGTAGGAGAGAAAGGAGGTTACTCAGCGTGAGCCAGAGAAGGGAAAAGATCTACAGGCACAATGGAAGGAGCACGTGATGACCCCCGTGACTAATAATGAAAGGACTGGCAGCCTCTCTGACAATAAAGATCAGTTGTTTAAAGTTGAAATCACAGTAACTGAATCTCAAAACAAAAAGTCACTGAACAATCATTTTGAGAGGAAAAGAAGGGGTTAATTGGGAAATGTATGTTAGAACAGTAGCTTTGAGATGAAGCTGAGCATTCCTGAATACTGCTGTACAGTTTGTCGTACAGGAATGATTCATCCGGATATGAATGAATGCTATGTTCATATACTGTGTTCACTTGATCGATGGCCGAAGTCCTCAAAAGCAAGCTGGATAAGACAACTCCATTGCTTTCGCTAGGGCTGAACCTGTGCCATCATTTTTCAGAATCAATACCCAGAGATGTTTCCAAGGCATCACAATAAATTTTTTTGCATTGTTACAAATGAGAAAGCACCTTCTTCAGATCTGCATGTGAGTGCTGCCTTTCAGAAAGATTTGAGCTTTTAAATCTTTCATCCCTCTTACAGCAACACGAAAGAACTACCGTGCACTTAAAGCAACCAGTGGGGGATAAGGAAGGTATTTAATAAGGTTCACTGAAGTTTCAACACCCAATTTATACTTTTCCAAGTGAGATAAAAAGTAATAAGGGTGCAAATCCCTCTAGTTAAGGCTATCACATCACTGTATCCCTATAAAGCTAAGCAGCTGGTAATTCAAGTCACTGATTTACATTTACCAGATGTGAAAGGCTAGAAATTTTTTCTTAAAAAATCAATATATGAATTAGTAAGTGTTTGGGGCGTATAGGCTCTTGTCATAGTCATTCCAAGCGCTCTTTTGTCATCTTGTCAGCTGGATATCAACTAAAATATTGTTATTATTCTTTCTTATCGGAAAAGGCAGCAACATCCTTGTTTCTTCTCTGGGGATTTTCCCCACATATTTTCTATCTTTGGTTTTCAGTCTTTGGCTTGCACAGATCTTTCCTTGTAATTGTGCTACATGCTCTGCTTTATGTTCTGGGCTCAGTAAGCATTATGACACCTAGCCTATCTTTTTTAAGGACCTGCAGGGTTTTTAATACTGTACGTGGAGTCCCAAACTTCGTTATGGCTTCTCGACCGTTATACCCTTAAAAACCCAGACAATAAGCCACACGTAAACCTGTTACCAAAACTGTCTGACCTTTTGCCCTACATATTTCCAAGCTTTGCTGCTTCTCTCTTGCAGAGATGCATTAACTCTACTGTGCTCTGAGACCGCTCTTAGTAGTTTATCTGTACACCTTAGCTTCTATTGCCCTGGAGTTGAAATACTACCCTAATGCCACTTCATGATCGCTGCTCAGTTGGTTTTTATTGGATGCCATGTCTAACCAGTCAACTCTGGTGTTATTTTAGAGGCTGTAAAGAAAAAAGGTAGAGGGGCAGGACAGCAAAGCAGCATATACATAAATAGGTGAAAGTATGGAAGAGGTATCTAACAGAGGAACTTCAGCTACTATAATCATCAGAGCCTCAATTTAACTGTGCTACACTGATTTTTGCAAAACTAGCTTCTTATCTATTAAAGATGAAGCTGAGAGCTTCAGTTTGTTGGCCTAGTTTCTTGCTAAGGCTATCTCCAGAGAGGCAGCCTTCCTGGTGACTTTAACAGCATTGTTCCATCAGAGTTTCTTTAAACCATGGGTATTTCACTTCATATTACCTCCATTATCAAATTGCTTTGTTCAGCAGCTTTGAAATATTATATAACACCAATCTCTCTTGTCCGCTTGAATATAAAATATTACTATTAATCCTTTTGTAACTCTGAATCTGGGTTATATCATTTCTTCTGTAGACTTTTTCTGAAACTGATAGAAAATGCAGCAAAGGTCTTTTCCCAATTTAAATTTTAGAACTTGTTCCAAATGTAACACTACTCTATTGGCCTTTAGGCAGTATTTCAACTGAGGCAGACATATTTAAGCAAAATATTGGATGCACTGAAACTGATAAGGTGCTGGTACAGCCTTCTAGGCATTTTCAAATCTGTAGACTGAAATCATTATAGAATTTAAACATGCATTAAAAATATAAGGCTGAACTTCTTTGTGATGAGAGGCTTGGGGGTTTTAGGTAATGGTATTTTACAGATTCTAACTTCAGTGTTGTATCTCTCCTCACAAATTACTCAGAAGTTGCCCAGGTAGGAAAAATATACATTCAGCCTAGTTGTCTCTAACACATGAAATACATGCTATGTTTTTGTGAAATACTGTGAGGAAGTTTGCAACTACACTCTCTCCATTCACATTCAGAAGCATCATAATCTAAGAAATTAAACCAGTGCTGATAAAATATATTTTTCTTAACACTATGCATCTAAAACCTGCTAAATTAAAAATGACTTTGACTTGGTGGGGAAAGCTGCTAGAAGAATTTCAGGGTCTGTGGATAATAAAAAAGAAGATATCTTCTCTTTCTCTATGCATTGAGTTTAATTCAGATCCCTGTTCAGGTCTGGGTAAACTCAGTAGGCATTCTCCATTTATCTTCAGTGAGCTGCAGGTGATGGCCAGGAATCATGTTGCTGCTTGAGCAGCTCTAAAGGAGGGCCACAAAGATGGTGAGGGGGCTGGGGCACCTCCCCTTTGAGAACAGGCTGATAGAGTTGGGGTTGTTCAGCCTGGAGAGGAGAAGTCTCAGGGGAGACTTTATAGCAGCCTTCCAGTACCTAAAGTGAGTCTACAAGAAAGCTAGACTTTTTACAAGGACATGCAGTGATAGGACAAGGGGTAATGGCTTTAAACTAAAAGAAGGTAGATTTAGATGAAATATAAGAAAGAAGTTCTCCACTGTGAGGGTGGTGAGACACTGGAACACGTTGCCCAGAGAGGTTGTGGATGCCCCATCCCTGGAATAGTACAAGGCTGGGTTGGATGGGGCTTTGGGTGTAGTGGAAGGTGTCTCTGCCCATGACAGGGGTATTGGAACTAGATGATCTTTATGGTCCCTTCCAACCCAACCCATTCTATGAATCTATGACTGATCTGCCAGACGAGAAACAATTGATGTCTTCACTCACCATTGTGTAAATCAGGTACTATGACTCTGCTGCCTCTTCACCCTAATATGCCATTTAGTACAGGTAGCCCTGGGAAAAACAAACACCCCTACAGGAAGAGTTCCATAATTTGATTTCTCTCTTAGGCTGAATAGTCTTCAAAGCACAAAAATACCATGAGACAGCATGAGAAAATATCAGCCACAGCTATACTACATATTCTGCTGAAGAGGAAACCTTACCCTGTACATTTAGCAGCACATACCATTGTGCTCTGCACAGCAAATGGGAAATTGGTATTTGCCCCTACCACCTATGCAGCATGGCTCACTACCCCATAGTGTAGGAAGTATCAAGGTACTTCTGGCCTTTTGGTGCTGACCTTATTACAATATCCCATTTTCCAAGCTTTCACCTAATCTCATAAATGAGATCTTACTGGGTGCCTCCAATGAGTTTAGTAAGATCTATGGCTAATCAAGGCAAGAGTGACCGGTAAATACTAAAAATCTCTCTTCTTTTAAGAAAAAAAGAAAAGATTGCATTTTGCCCTAGTATACAGAATACTTGCTGGATATTTTATGCTGCTACCATCAGGCTCACTTGACGTATTTTGCTATTACCTTGCTTCTGACAGAATCTTTCAAATAGTGGCAAATCCTTTTTTTTTTGGTCTACAGATTTATTTATTTTTATTTTCACCCATATTGATGATGCCAGTGAACTAATGGCAGGCAGCTGGAAGAACAGCAGCAAATGTTATTGCTTGTGAAGATCTAGAAAAAGTACATTTGTGATTAAAGTATTAAACAGGACTTTCCATGCCAGGAAGGTGTGACTGGAAGTATTTAGTCTAAGGCAGACACTCCTCTCCTGAGAATTCAGCGTGAAACATAGGGAAAGTGATATACTAGGCTGAATTTTGAAATACGTATACTGAAGACATCTACAGAATAATGTGGGATCCAACCAGTAATTTATATTGTGCTGCATCCAACCAGTATCATGTGGCTACAAGAAGGAAAGAAAGTGTTAAAGAAAACCCACTACAGCCAAGTATTACAAGAAGGAAACTTTTCTATGCTCCTCTATCAATGTAAATCTAGGTTCTTTCAGCCCCTGTGCTTAACTGGAGATTTCACTACTGGTTGTATCAAAATATGCAGATTCTTATCAGTTCTAGAAATGAAAGTCTAACATAACACGAACTGAAATAAACAGCAGCAGTTACAGTAACTTGCCCACAATCTTGAGTTTCAGGAGACTATCTAAATAGTAGTAACTTAACTTTCTTGGTTATGTGAAGACTTAACAATTTTGAGAGAAATATGTGAACATGTTAGAATTCCTCACTCTTAGTTGGATCAGTGGGCTGCAATTAAAAGCATGGACCCTGAAAATTGGGTATAAAACATAGAATGAAATATATTCTACATCTATTTGTTGAAAATGTAATGTTTTTAAGAATCCCTGTGGAAAGTAATTTTCTAGCATCCACAACCATCAGACATTGTATCTCTCTGCTTATGAGGGTATTTTCATACTAAGCTTTCACATTCGCTGTGGTTGATGGCATCTAATCCAGCAATTCCCATTGCCTTCTAAGGGCTCTGAAGAAAGTGATCAGGGACCTAATGTTTTCTACCTTTTCTGTTAAAAATTTCTTTGAAGTGAGAAATAGATTTTTCAGTAGAACATCTTTCCTCCATATACTTTCCTTATGTTCAAGCCAATAATACTGTATATTAAAAACATATGCAGATGTGATACTTCAAGAAGCTGTGGCATTCTCTTAACACAAACTTCACTGAAGACCTTACTAAAACTTACACTGATTTCTCAATGTTGCATGCTAAGCTGTGATTAGAAGGCAGAGTTCTCAGTTTTATTCTAGAAAATGTGCTACTGTAAATAAAAGGTGACTGGTTATTGCCCAATTATTTTGAAACTTAGAGCACTACTAATTTCTGCGGACCTTCAAAAAACCCAACAAAATAGATCTCTTTTCATTTCTACCACTAAAGACTCTATGTTGTCAACAGCAGGATAACCCTGGAAAAGGTTCAATGATTTAGATATCTACGGACTGACAACAAAGATCATGATCTTACACTTACAAACTACTGATAATATGAACTAAAGCAGACCAGCATTAGATAGCATTTGACCAGTGAATTCATATGACACATGCCATGATGCTCTCTATATAAACTGAACTGATGTGCTCTGAGGATACAATTACACTTATGATCCTAAAATACATAACCTTGGAGAGAGTTCCTATGAAGGAAAATAAATTTTTAAAAAACAGTAATCAACAATCGTACTGGGAAAATTATCTCACTTTAGTTTGCAGTCCACAACCAGCTTCAGCATGCTTTGGAGATTCATACACAAGTCTAAAAAGTATTTTTAAAAAAAACAGTTCGTGTATATTTATTTTACCACATAATGACAAGCACTAGTACCATGTTGCTTTGCAAAATCAGAATATTTATAGAACTGTGAAGCACCAGTCTTTTTCTTTGATCCCAGGATTTGTGTTTTGGTTTTAACCCTTTACGGCTCAGTTTCAAGTTTGTATTCAAACATATGGAATTGGACAATTCATTTTTATTTGGTCTACAGTGTGTAGAGATGTACTTTGAACCAGCCACAAGAAAAGAGAACACATGAGTTGCTAAAAAGAAGTGGTATTGGGTTTGACTAGGAGTTTCTTTTGCTGGCAACAGGGAAGAGGAGAAGATATCACTGTTGTATCCCATTCTGCAGCATGTGACAAGCCATTTTTTAAAAGAGGTCTGGTAATAACTTATATCCTTTGTGGAAAGCCTATGCAAAGTGAATTTGGATGAAAACTGCATCTGGACTAAGCAGCACAGGACTCAACTCCTCCAGACTCCGAGTCATACCCCAAAGGCCTTACTCATGCACTTTCTCTCAGCTGTAGCTGAAGCCTACGATTTGAAGAGCTGTTTCTCTCCTGCTGCCCACCGTAGCAAGCAGCTGCCTCTAACCAGGTACTGACAGGAGATACATGATACAGCTCACACATCTCTCAACAGCAAGAACTTTGGGAAAGAAGCTTGTGTCTCCATATCCAACAGAAGCTGCAAATCTGCTGAAGTCAACTCAGGCATGCCTGCCTAATAACAGCAGCAGCATGTGGCATTTCTGTTGGGGGCACTCAAATCATTCTATAATAATGAACAAAACTACTTGCCCAATGCACCAGCTATATATATGCTGAACTCATATTATACTGAATTTACTGAACCATACAGAATTGTGATACAGATAACGAGTAATGGAAGATAGTATTAAAATCCAGTTTACGCTACAGTACGTGTCAGTTTGGAAAGCTTCCATCTCAGTTTCCAGCAAATTTCTCTCTTAACATTTGCACAGGAGTATTTTTTTCCATCTGTGAAATGTCTCTCAGAATTTTTCTGCTTATTCACTCTTTTCTCTTGAGAAGTACACCTAAAATACTTAATCCAGATTTGACCCTTGTCAAATTTCAACCTCAGTTTCCAACGGGTGACAGATTTTAAAATGTTGGTTTTTTTTCTCACACTAAGACCACATAAATTGCTCCTTCAATACGGCTGTCCAGACCAAAAGTATTTTTCAAAAACCTGAGGCAGTCTTCAGAAGGATTAAAAAAATCTATAATAGGATAACTTCTCAGAAATCAATAAACAAACATCTAATAATGTAATGCACACCACTCAACTTTTCTATATTAGGTGAAATATTTCTCAGTAATTGGATTTACCTCAGATCCTTTAGAAATGTTGATGATCCACACAGGTGCCTGGAATTAAAAATTGGAATATGATTCTGAGTAATTTTATTGAACACACAATAGAAATTTATCACCAAAAGACTCATGTCAAGGGTTCTTATCTAAAAGGATTGTGATGAATTTTCACTTAGTTCAGCAGTTGCCTATGCTGTTGTTACTCAAGCCTCCAAAATACCTGGTGAAAGCATCCCTAATATGGTGAAGTACCACACAGCAAAAGTAGTGCCACATACTAAAAGAAACCCAGGCTGGGGTACGCTCCCAGTGGAAAAATCTCAGGCCTCTGTTGACCTACGACTCACTGCACTTTAACATGGGACTGAAAAGGAGAACCCTGCTTTTTAACTCCTGACTTTACAGCTGGATTGGAGGTGAAAAGAAAGTAAAATGCTGTATTTTCTGTTTTGATACTTCAAGGAATGTTTTTTTTCCTGTGGAGAACCTACTCAAGAGATAGAAAACCAAGCAATGAACTTGCTACAATTGTACAATTAAGTTCTGTCTACTGAAATAAATCTATGCCTTTGTTTCACAGAAAATACAGTTTTACAAAAGCCCTCTTTTCACACAGCATCAGCTTTTGGTGGCTGCTATATGAGATATATTTTCAGAAAACTATTTTAGAAAAAAGGAATTTCATTGTAATTACCCTGCTAACTGAAAAGAGTGGCACCAGAGGCATCAATCAGCCGACGTAAATCAGCAATGCTGCACCATCGGAAAGATCGTGATGCCAGTCTGTTAGCTAGGACTTTTAGCCCAGTGAGTATGTTACGTGCTTGTGTATACCTTTGGCATACATAGAGCGAGCTGTTTAAGAGAGCTGTTCTGTGAAATTTGAAATGATTTTTGCTTGAGGCAGGAGGGATGATAAACAACCACCCTTCCAGCAGCCAAAAAAGGAAGGGGTAGACACGGCACAGTGAGGAGCAGCAGCAAACCTGTGCAGTGGCTTCCTGCTGAAGTTACAGTCAGGTCCAGCTACTTACATGGGATGCATGTGACCACTGTGTTTCAACATGAGAGCTGAGCAAAACTAACAAGGAACAAAACCGAATCTGATGGTTTTAGAAATGAAGTCATGGCCTACTTTTACTTCCTGACCCCAGGCAAATGATTGACATTGAAGCAGACTGTGACCTGCTTAGACTGGTTTAGTGTGTCAACTGCCACCTGGTTTTATGTCATTGAACATGTAATGAGGCTCACTAAATAAGGCAGACCTAACCCAGAAAACTGCATCAGTTTTCACTTATATTTTTAGGTTGATTTCTTCTCAAATAAATTTAAATACCAACCTGAGTCATTCACTGTGAAAGTCTGTACAAGCTTTCCTGTGCTATCAAGAGAGATTAAGGATTCTAGCCAACTACACAGTGTCACTTTAAAAAAAAAAAAAATCTCGCCCCAGAATAAAGTTTTTTAAAATCAACTTTCTTGTTTTGGGCTGAAAATCTTCAGATAAAAAGCATGCCAGAAACAGAAGTTTCTATGTTTTCAGGAGAGAGGAAATACCAGCAGAAAAAGTGAGATGTCACCTGCTAGTCCCTGTAATTGGTCAATGCTGCTGCTCTTCCCCCAGTAACAAGTTACCATTAGCTCTATTTTTGTTACTAGCATGGGACCCATGTGAGGACACAGTGATCCTGCTGCGTGCTTTCCTAACGGTGACCAGTATAGTTGTTTCTGATAGGACTGCACCAGGCTCATGCACTTCTGGGTGCCCTGCTGGGATCTCAGAGAGGCACTACCTCCATGGTACTAACCTACATTGCCCAGGGGAAGCTGAATACTTGCTGCCTTTTCTTCTCCACACTTTTAACACTGAATCAACTTGTTCATATGCAGGATGGTTTTTGGTAGCCCTGGCAGTAGGTAGGCTCTACCCTTGCATGAAGCAGCTTGTGGTGGGCAGGACTGAGCTGGAGGGAAGTATTGTGGCACCACAAGAACCCCAAGGTGGGGCATAACAGTATGCCCCAAAAGGCCAAAACCAAGCTCCATGCTTGCCTTGCTCTCACAGAGATGTATTTGTACTGCTGTTCTAGTAAGCTCATATGAGAAGTTGTGTGTCAGCTGAAGCTTAATCCCTTTAAAATTTTTTCCCTGACTGAACACTTCTTAAAAAAGGATGATGGTTTAGTCTCATTTTCTATATTATTGCAGCATTGGAAGGTCTTGGATCAGACTTTCGGATGTTCAGTCGGCTTCTGGATCTGCTGCAAAGCAATGGCTTTAGGCAGTGCCTATGTTTTGAAAAATATGCAGATACTTTCAGAGAGTTGTTAAAACTGCAGCGCAGGGTCTAAACTCACTGACCTACTTTAACTTGCTTTTTGAGTGGCTGAGTTTCAGACTTATCTTCATTTTATCTGAATGTTAAATATTGCTTGGTTTTCAGAATTATTGTGCACGGCTCTGTCTGTAGTCAATCTCTTCTCTAGGTAGGTGGTTTCCTGTCCTAAATTTCCATCACTAATTGTAGTCATTCCTAATGCACACAGAAAGCACTGCACCAGTCTACAATATCAGCAAGGCATGCTCTCATCCCTGAGAGGCCTTCAGACATCTGGGGCATTATGCAGTTAAGTACTTCCACATCTGAACATATTAAAACAAGCACATTCAAAAAAAGAATAATTGCAAAGTGTTTGCTGCCTTAAAATCCCAACAGTTGGCAGGCTATCAGAGCACCCAGTCAGTTTGCAACAATGGAAACCAAGTGTACGGAGAAAGATTAGCCACCAGGCTAATCATACATGATTGGGCCGTCAAATTGCAAGAGAGATGCAAATCTTTGAACACTCCACATTCAAAGGCAGCTGCCCAAACTCTGTCAGTTCATTTCAGTTGTTGGAAAATGTGGCCCCAGAACTTCATTCCTGGTGGGCAGATGTTAATGTTCTCATGCAGTGCTCCCATTCACTTCCTGAGAGCCGTCTGTCGGCATCTCTGGTCTGCAAAACATGCCAACTGTTATCACAAGTTTTTCTTGTGAGGAATGTTCATGCTTCTCTGCAGACATAGTTGTGCAGACTTGAGTTTCACATGTGAAAAAAGAAGAGCGATTTCAGACACAGAAACATTCCCTCCCTTCACTGGGTGCATTTCAGTCTCCATCACTCCCTTGGTTTGTGGAGTGGCTGATACTCCTCCCTAGCTGGTGACACTGATGACTGGCTGTACTGCCATCTGTCTACACCCAGCAGATCTCACTCTTGGGGAGAAAGAGGCTGTGAAATCCTTGGTCAGAAAACCAGTATCAGCTTGTGCACTATCTCCTGTATTTCACTAGTGTCTTACTCCAGATTTCTCTGTGGCAGCTCTAGCAATCATCACATTCCCTTAGACTACCTTGACTCCTTTGGATCTTAAGTAGCTTGTAGATCTGGGCATGGTAGAGATGCCATACTAGCCACACTATTCAGCTTTGTCCTAGTAAGACCTAAAGACATAGTGTCAGCGGTCATTCAACTGGCTGTGAGATTTTTTTGAGTTGTTGGTGGAGGACAGTTGCCACCAGGAGAACCACTCTCTTCAAGCCCTGTTTCCCCCTGTATAAGCAATCCCCAAGTGCCCCTTTGAGCTCTTGCCCCAAGAAGCCTTCTCTTGTGGGGTTGTATTGTGAGCCTCTCTTTTGTTCCCAGGATGGGAGGACTTGGGAGGAAACACTGGCTGCTGCATGTTCCCGCACTAGGTACCTGTTTGGTTTTATTATCTGCATCATACCTGACATAGTCAGAGCAGCAGCATGACCCAGCCAGAGCAGTACATTGGTACATTTGGTGCCAGGATAAGAGGGTTCAAATGGGTTTGACATGATCCAGACAAGCCCAAAATAATCTCAGCTCTTGGCAGAGCTGACAGAAATTGGTATCAGAAGACTTCAGACTAGTCAGCACTCATCATGAGACACAATAGACCTTCTGCATTTTTAAAAAATGTGTTTGAAGGAAAGGTTTGAAAAGTTGTTCTTCTTCATCTTGTCTGGTTTGGTTTTTTTGCAGTTTTCCCCCTTCCCCCTTCTGAAGTTTACAAAAATGCATCAGTGGCTGGTACATGTCTAGCAAGCAAATTCCAGGTATCTTCCAGTGCTCTCAGACACCACCACCAAACGCACTGCCTGGGCCCCTGCCCTCTGCTCATCCTGATTAAGGAGAAGTGCCTCATCTGAGAGCTTGACAGAGGTTATTTTTCCCTGCTTCCACCATGGCACAGGGATTCTGGGGACATGACCTGTGCCACCCACTCCAGCAGGATATGGCAGGGACTCACCAGCCAGACCCGTCTGGTCCTCCTGGCTCTGCAGGGAGCAGCAGTGGCCTGAAGGCAGTCTCAGCCCCCATGAGGGAGGCAGGAATAGTGCCAACCCTGCTGTGGTGCCAGCACCAGCTCTCCAACCCAAGTGGGACAGTGTCGTGCGGTCAGAGGGCCCTGCCCTTGTGGGTGCTGCAGCTGCCTCCTGGGAAGCGGTCATCTGTACCAACAGCCCTGATTATATGTACTTCTAAACAAACAACTTCACAAAAGAAAATATTGGAAATTGAGCATCAGCAAGGACCCAACCAGGCATGTAACCTGACGGTCAAGACAAATATGGTACAGCACAGAGCTGGCTCCTGTGCTTCAAGCTACGTCTGTGTACTTGCAGAAGTTAATAAGTTTTCTTTACTTAAAATCCATCCCTCTCCTTGTAAAACTCTTGTCAGCTTCAGCATGTCATCCACTAAAAGCCTCTAACATTATGCCACATGAAACCCTTCCTGCACAGCAGCCCTGATTTTCTTTTTTTTTAAAGTACCAGCATAAACAGAAGTTTCTTCAGCAAACTGCAAAGTTTTTAAAATATGCACATTATGAATACTTGCTCTCTGCTCCCTCAGACACCTGATTTCCCAAAACGGCTATGTGGGGCAGGGGGCTGGCTGGCTGTAGGCTCTCCACCATAAGGAGACAGACCCTCGTGCTGTGCCTTCCTGTGGCTCTTTGTCTTCTGCACTGGAACCATTTGCTTGTTTACAAAAACAGAGTATGGTCTGACTGAAACACAAGTCTCATTCCAATTTGGGGGAAAGACAGGTGTATGTCCCATGGGCTAGCACGAGTATCTCTAGAGGGTGAATTTCTCTCCTGTAGCAGATATCCAAAGCACAGGACAAGAATATTTGTACTAAAATTAACTTACGCCGCTGGATGACATGAAAAACCCAAACTTTTTAAAAACCTGTGGTAACATCTCTAAATCACAATGACAAGAAATATACTAACATAGAAAGAAATTTTATCCCTGACTCACAATGTTTGCACACTCTCTACATTCCCCAATGCAGATGCTCTAAACATTGCTTTAACATAATCTTCTCCCAAATGGTATATGATGCAGATCCACTGGAAACGTACTGGATTTAGATACGCAGATTCAAAAGTCCACAGGCTTTTTTTTTGCGAGAGACTTCTGTGTCTCCCTTTAAAGGAGACATGGTCTCAAGCAGCCACCCAGGGAAAGCCACATGCAAGTGCCAGGAGCCACTCACAAGCATGCTTGAGATCTGAATTTCATAGACTTCATACTGGCAGCAAAGTCACATGCCTGACTTCTTTTAAATCGATAAGAATCAGTCGCAATAGTGTTTATCAAATCATTCCTTGTTTACAGAGCCGTAATTTACTTAGGTATAAAAATGTAAGACCAAGAAGTGTTTGCGAGTTTAATATTGTGTGCTTTTCTCTGTTTAAGTTGGGGCAGTAACAACTTGTATTAAAATCTTAGAAGCAATTCAGAGTGACACTGTACCATTAAAAAAAAAAAAAATTATAAAAGATGAGGCTGGCACTGGAAGCTGAGATTGAAATTCACAAGCACGGCTGAGTTTGGAGTTGTCATGGTACCAGTGCTACTATGTGTGAATCAGGGTACCATCAGATCACACTCTAAAAAGCAGCAGTTTTGCCTTCATACAAAGCGAGCAAAACCTTGGAACAAACAGTTCTGTACCTTCAAGGAGCTCAATGTTCACTCTGATCCAGTACTCTGGATACAAAGTTTAAAAAATGCTGAGATTTTGGAAAAATTGGTAATTTTCTGCAAGCTAGGCCTGACTTCACGCTGCCATGATATTACAGAGTTGCAAGTCTGCAACCTGTGGATTAAGTTAGAAGCACCAGAAACACCCCAGCTCTTCTCATAGTGCCGGCCCTCACACAATATTGAGGACACAGGCAACTGCACCTCGTCCATGGCAATAATTCAAACCAGCAGAATCCCTGTCTGTAATCAATGCTTTTATTACTATTAGCCCCTTCGTGCTCTGCAGAGAACCATGCACACTGCGTTATGGATAATCCATCACTATCTTGTTAAACTTATTTTGTAAAATTTTACTTGAATATGTAGGCTAAGGTTTGCTCCCTTTATTGCTATGTTCCTAATAATAGTGTGCAGCCAAGTGTAAAAGATCTTCTGTCTTCTCAATTAACAGACTATTAAGCTTTCCCCTAAGAGTAATAAACTCCTATAATCTGGCCGGGGCAGCAGTCCACAGACACGTTTTCTGCCTCCTCCCCCTCCCAGAGCGCAAGTTTCTGCTTGTGGATCTGTGCAGGTTGTTCTAAACAGATTTTGCTGAGAAGACACATAGAAGGTATATTCAACTAACTAACATGCTAAATAGGTGAAAAGTCACCTGGTATACAATTAAATCTAAACGGTTTCAAAATATTTCTTTAATTTCATCAAGTATTCCTGCATCTTTTACCTGTGCTACACGAATAATCTTTAAGGACTGTCTCTCAACAGCAGATATTTTTCTATTAGGGCCATAGGGACTGTGATCATCACCAGAAAAGACAGCTGGAAAAAGCAAATTTTGGGTCAGGATGGTTGAATACGCTGACTTTAAAGTGTCTGCACTGTTACGAAATAAATGCAGGAGGACATAAATTCCAGAACACCCTCTCTGAATCAAGGAGTTGAATGCAGAAACTGAAGATAACAGCAAGTGCCCCCAAATGCATAGTCAAGATATCTGGGGAACAACATGTAGTTACCTAAATTTACATCTACATGCTCTGCTGTTTAAGTTTCAATGTTCTCCATAAAAAGGGTAAGCAAGGTCAGTCTGCAGAGGTGAAGTGTTAACTGACACTCATTAAGTTACATCAAATGACAGCCAAATATCATACCCAAAAGAAACAAGCCTGTTTTGTTTTCACAGTGGAAAAGCAAAGGCTAGACATTCATAGTTTAACAGCTCCAAGGCCTGACGATGTTCTTGGGTCATTTTAAAAACAGACAAATAATACCTTCCCGAAATTTATGATTTGAAGCCTTGGAAGAAAGACCATCTGCCCCTTCTCTCCACAGTTTGCTGTAGATGACAACCAGGCTCATCTGCTATCCGTAGTTGCTTGGCTCCCCTGTATGTGTGCAGCCCCAGTCAGCACACAGTAATATTATGGAATGAGAGAAGGTGTGGGGAGGTCCTTCTAATAATTTATAGAGCCGGTAAGGTAATCTACTTGATCCAGCTCTGTATAAAACCACAGATGATTTGAAACCCTCCCAATAGCTAGGTTATGCCAGCTGTAATGTTCTTGTCCCTTGCAGCCAGAAATCAGGAAAAATCCCTAAAATTCACTACTAGGAAGTCCCACTGAATTTTTTTTCAGCCTGCAGTGATAACATGGTATTGCCAGCATTAACCTTTAACTAAGCAAAGACTAGTCCTTAGTTACAGTGCAGGGACCACCCACACACCAGACTATACTTCTCTGCTAGCCAAAGGCAGCCAAGTATAAACAAAGGGAGCACCCAAGGATCTGGAGTCAGCTCTCCCCGCATAGCCTCTCCTCTTTGTACCTCACTACTGCTCATTCTTCAGATCCAGGTGACACTTCTTTGCTAAAACCTCAAAGCCAGTCTCATGCAAAACCCCAAGAGCGTGTCTGCATAACCCAGAACCACTCTGCTGCTGTGGCTGTGCAGACATACCCACACTAGCATTAAATGTCTTGGCGTGGGCTCCAGCAGCATTTCCAAGAACATCAGACCTTCTAGCCAAACTCCTCAATGCATATTTTAGATTTCTTAATGTATTAAACACGGGGTTTTTGCACCTTTTTCTTTTTTTTTTTCTCTCTGGGTGATTTAGTAAGTAGCTTCTTTCTCAGCCCACTTTTGATGTCAATTTTTTTCCCTCACACTTATTCCTGGGTTAATGGAAGTTTTTTTTAAGGGAACCTCACAGTGACATGTCCCTTTTCTGATCATCTCCATGACAGGTCACAGATAATAATTCTTACTCTTCTTATGAAACAAGACCTGGCCCTCCTCAAAAAAGGCATATCAATGCTTAGATAGTGAATTTATCAATTACATAAATCTTTATTCTCCTCTACTCCTGTTTTATTTACCATTTTTTTTACATTTCATAAGATATTGAATGCTCTGGCTTGACTCAACTCCTGAAAATCAGCTCAGCATCATCTGTAAACAGCATTTCTTGACTCCAGATCAAGCTCAGTCATTACTTTGTAGTCCCATACATCTAGATTTTTCCTTCTTCCCTTTCCTACTCTCATTTCCCTCTCGCTGCCCTCAAAAGTTGCCTTCAAGTCCCACTGTAAAACCTTTCCCACTGGTTCAACCTGCTTCCGTTTTCTCCTCCTCTCCCCGACAGCCTCAAGCGAGAAGTCATCTTTCCCTAGCGTCAAGGATAAAATCCACCCCACGCAGAGGAACTGGTGCCAGGTCCACTCAAGTCTTCCAAAGAATTTCACCTTAGATGACTTTCTTTCCCCTATCCTCCTTCTCCAGCCTTATTCCTTTCACAATACTTTTCAACAATGACCTCAGCCAGATTCCTTCACTACTCCTAACTTGTACCAGCACTTAATGTACTTTATACGCCTGCAGTGTTTTTTCTGAGTTTGTAATAGGCTGCAAATTCCTTGAAGCATGTCTCATTATATTTTTGTAAAGCTCCACTCACTCTGTCTCTACTTAATAAATAATGGCTACTCTACAAGAATGCTCACTCTACACCCCTACTGTCTTAAATATCAGCCCTTGCATTGTTAGCTTTCTTAATTTTCCTTTTCTCTGCATTAGTCATTGTACCCATTCTCTGCATGTGTTTATGTACACATGCTCATTCACATTTCTCTCTGCACACAGAAATGCTAAAATATTCCTCTGCACAAAATTCCTTATTTTGCACATAAATCCAAACATTTTGGATTAGCCAGAGACACAGTCAGTTTTAAAGATTTTCCAGAAACCTTAGCAGAGCGTATAAAAGCACTGTTTGTGTTCTTCAAGAAAAGCTATTTTAGACAAGAGACCTCATGTTTAACTTGCCCGGCTGTTGATATAAGAAATATATGGCAGATGATAAACAAACAACATGCTAAAAATACACTGAAGTCTTAAACACTGGAACTAAGCCTAACCGAAAAAGCTTTATGTTGAGGAAAACACAGCGAGGTGTAGCCTGGCTGAGGAAAAAAAAAAAAAAAAAAAAAAAAAAAATCGGGCTCCCACAAACATAGTTGCAAAAAGGCACTTTCACTGCTGCAAGGTCTTATTTACTTGTCCAAGACTATTAGGGGTTAGATCTGCCACACAATCGCCAAGCCTGGGGTCAGCTTTCACTGGTTTCAGGTACAAATCATAGTCAGTGCCCTGCTTCTGCTCCAGTTACTCTCTAGCTTCAGAAACCTTTCTTCCATTTTCTTAAACCTCATTGGCTTTTAAACTTGGTCATTTAATTCATTGTTAAGTGAGTGAGTTATACTTCCAAAATGTTTCTCTTGCAAGTACGTTTTAACCCAGTTTTACTCAAAGGTCTCAGCTGAGATAACCAAAGCAGGGGCAGGGTTACAGAGTGTGATTTAAACCACCGATGCAGACAGGAAGCAAAAGAGACCAGAGTTGTGGAGTTTATCTTCTACTTTGAGATCTATCACTTGCAAAGACATTTCTGACAGACAAGTTACTAGATCATAGCAGTTCCACCATCCCCAGGGATGTTCCCATCTAGGGGGAATCTTCACATTTAGGTGCTCTATATAGGAAGGCCAAACCACGTACTACACATTTTAACACACCAAAACTTGATATAGGACAAATGATACTCACTTTTCTATCTCAGATACGTGTGCAGTTGATAGCCCTGAAGTCTCCCATTGGTCATTTGGTCTATTTAACACAGGAATTCTGACATGCAGGGAAACCATGTGCCCCACCTTAGATCTCATTACACCCCACTGCCAACCACAATATAAACCTGGGATTCCTCAGTCATAATTTGGAGACCATCCCTCTTCTCTTGGTGAGGATAGTGGCAGGAACCACAACCAATCATGACAGGCTGCAGGCACTACCTGATAGTAATATACATCTTATTTATGCCATGTATTTCTAAATACTGTGCCAAGAGCAACCCTTGCTCATGGCAAGAAGACTGCAGTGATTGCTAAACTTGAGTAAACAGAGATGATGCAGCAGTTGTAACTTCTGCTATGGAAAATGAAAACATAGCGAACAGAGACGTCTTTTACAGGAGTCTTACAATTGTGGCTCAGTAACCCGACCTTATTTGCTCAGATGCTAACACAAGGCATTCTGGTACCACAATATTCCTCCTGAGGTCCTTTTCTGCATCGCCTTCTTATCCTGGACTCTTTCAGCAAGCCCGCTCCAGTCATCCTTTCCTCAAGGCTCAGGATGCTGCCATCTACCCAGCTGGTCACTGTGTATCCTCCATATTGCCCCTTTTTGGTGTCTCTCTTAATTCCTGCCCAGTACCAGGTAACACCAGAAATTTGCTTACTAGATAGAAAAGACACAGAGCATCTTTCCAAGGACTCCTTCTCTGACTTATCTACTCCTGTAACTGTCTCTTGGCCTTGATACCATTCTGGACAGAGGTCTCTGTGCTTCATGGCCTCCTGATCTGTTTTCTCCCTTCGGGGACCGGATTTAGACTTGGGAGTACTGTTCTTCATCCTTCTTCCCCACCCTGGTTCCCAGTCCAGAAAAATACACGCAAAACAGTTCAGAGCAAACTCCAAGCATCCAGCTCAAAAAAAGGAACTCTACCTTGCCCTACAGATGTTTCTACAGTTTTCAAAAGTTTGGTATCATATGCTGAACCCTCTACTCTCCTGCAAAACATGGGGCTCCATGCCACAGGCAGCCAAGTTCCACATAAAAATGGACAGCACCATCTCAGCTCCCGTGTAATCGTATTTGCTTTCAGCCAACTGGGCACAAGCTCAAAGGGTGATACTGGCACAGCTGTGCCACTAATGCACCGTAACATAAATATAGTAGATGCCTGGAAACTGGCTGCTACTTCTGCAGTCCATGCTTTATGTACTACCACAAATTTCTGTATCCCTTTGAACAAACCGGGAGACACAAGAACTGAACTAGGCAGAAATTTATACAGTGCTCGGTATCTCAGTAATGTCACCACTTACCGCTCCAGGCATCCTAGCAGTGAGGAACACCACTTAGCTTGGGTCAGAGGAGACTTCTGTTCCATGCAGAAGGTTCCTGGTACTGTCAGAAGGTGTTTTACAGACATAGTTTGAAATCAAACAAGGGATAGCAAGCCGTATTGTTCTAGTTTATGCAAAAAGAGAGACAAAGATGATAAGAAAACTAGAATATCACCTTTCTCACTAAAGTGAACCAAGTTTTCAAGCTAAGCAGATGATAGGGAAAACAATCAAAATCTGTTGAAGGCATTAGATATTAAAAAGGTAATTCTATTACGTAAGTAGCTTTAACCTTATACCTTCTCTGCAAATTTCAAAGACTGAGATCTATTCAATACAATAGCTGCTGCCTGTTTCTAGACAACTATTCTCTCTGCTTCTAAATTAGCAACTGCAAATCCACGCCAGATAAAAATACAGGATGATTCTTTGGGCTGTTAACATATGCAGTGGAGGATTTTGGTGCTTTCTCTTCCCCTATGAGCAGCTGCCACCGTTTTGTTAGCAGTGAGAGCAGCCACCACCAGCTCCCAGCCCTCTGCATCACATCTCATGCAAACGGCGGCATTTGGACCCCTGGGAAGCAACCACTGCCTGCACAGATCCCTCTGGGAAACAGGTGGTTAGACAGAAACAGGAGCAGGCAACAGGCTGCCAACTGAACCACACTTGAGAACGCTTGAGAAAAAGAAGAAAAAGATATTCCCTCTCATTTTTCTTCTTTTATTCTGTTGTTGCACTTGCACCTTTTATTCTGTGTCACTTTGAAAAATTCTTAAATAGCAATTTTTTTTGGGGGGAAAAAAAGGCTTTTTGACCTACATGTTGCTGTTTTCTGCTTTAGTAAGAAGCATTCTAAAATAAAGAGACACTGGAGGTCATCATGTCTCTTTCCAGTATGCATGCACTATGTGATGACTTGAGTGAATACCTTCAGTAGCAGAGATGAAGATGCAGCATTTGGTACAGTCAATGCTTAATGTAGTACCTTAGGCAAATGCTTATTTGAAGGCAGCTTTTTATCTAAAAAGATATCCTTTTTCTTGCCTCCTTTACCCTTCATGGGTGATATCTGGGCTCCAAAATAATTTAAAAATGAGATGACTCAAAATAATAAGGAAGGGCTGGGGGGATGTGGGGGGCAGAACGGTGTGAGCATTAGCCGTTGCTCACATGAGATGGACACATCACTACATGCAAGGATTAGCTAAACTAATTCCTTTCAGATTTTCAAGTGTATTTACACAGGCCAACCAAGCAGCTATTGGTACTTTGGCGTAATGAAATGTAAGGCTTCTTTTGATTTTGGACTAGGAAGGAAGTAAACTTGCATCAGTAAAACTCTGAAATTTAAGTACAGATACTGAACTATAGTTACTTATACTACCTATGACATGAGTAGCTGTGTGAAGTTTTTGTTTTTTGGATGTATCTAATTCTTGCTGGAGATGCCAATGAAGATCTTCTCCCTGTGACCATCTTGAATAGAGGAAAATGAGACAGGATTAGAAAGTAAAAGGCACTTGAGAATAACATCTTTGTAGCTTGCTACCCTAATATTCTCTTTCCCTCTCCTTCCTCCTCCTCCTCGTAAATCAATTGCAGCCCAAGAAGTAACACCCCCACAAGTCACTGGTCTGCCACGGCAAACACAAAGGACAGGCACACAGATACATACAAGCACAGGGGTAGTGTGTAGCAACTCAAGGAACGTAGGCTTTCTGTGTGGCCAAAGGAGAACCACATGCTGAGCCACATGTAAAGCATGTAGGAGTTACCTGAGTTTCTTTTAAAAACCCCAAGGGTTTCCTTCAAAGCCAAATATGACAAGAGGAAAAGGCCTCAAGTTGTGCCAGGGGAGGTTTAGGTTGGATATTAGGAAAAGTTTTGTCACTGAAAGGGTTCTTGAGCACTGGAACAGGCTGCCCAGGGAAGTGGTTGAATCACCATCCCTAGATGTGTTTAAAAGCCACACAGATGTGGTGCTTAGGGACATGGTTGGGCAGCAGAGGTGGTAGAGTTGGGTTATGGTTGGACTCAATGATCATAAAGGTCTTTTCCAACCCAAATGATTCTATGAATAACACATTTGGGAAAAATAAACGCACAACTCTAAAAGCTAACAAGGGGTATTAGAAGAATTTCCTTCCACAGAAGCTCTAGTAAAGCTTTTCCCAAGTCGTGGCATTCAAGAGACCAACTATCAGTGCATCTAATGCCAAAACATGCTTGAATTTAATCTCTCACGGTACCAGTGACGGGAATGGGTTCTAGTCAGACTGAACATGAAAAACATGACTTTTTGCTGGAGTTACAAAGGCGCATACAGGCAAATATTAAGAGAGAACAGCAACAGGCTGAATGTATCTATGCACCAGCAGCTACCCCTAACTCATTTGCAGAAGTCACCTTTGAGGTCTGTACTGAAATTTTCAAAATAATTTCTGAGCATGCAAAGGGGTTTGGCTTTAAAAGTCAACAGCAGGTTTAGTAAAGACTGGGGCCAGAGAGCCCCCACTAACTTACAGAATATGCCAGTTGGCCTCACATTTAGTGAGAAAGTATCCTTGCCACACCAGACTGGGCAAAGAGAACCGAGATTATTTTAAACTACAAAGAGGGAAACAGTTATTTCTCCTTCTCTTCCCAACACACCAAGATGCACTGAAGGCACATGTTGAGTTTAACTGCAGAGGCAGACATTGAGCTTATCTAACTGGCACAGTCACACATCAATAACATTGGCTTTGCATTCAGTTAAATTCTGAGTGGTTTAATCAGAAAAGTAATCTGGAAATAGTGACAAATCTCTTTAAACCTTAGCTGCACTATACGCTGAAA